>CM025255.1:17783593-17800194 GCA_013677275.1 Gossypium schwendimanii | reverse complement strand
AATAATTTAAACATGTAAATTTTAACCCCTAATTATTTTTCTCCAATTTTTGATAATTTTCCAAATTCATAATAGGGGAACTCAAATTCATTTTGACCCTATCTCACGAAGTTTATTATATCTCATAATTTACAATTCCATTACTTACACCATTTATTCTATGAGAAACTAGACTTAATAAGCTTTAATTCCATATTTTTTTCATCATCTAATTCGATTTCCATAATTTATGGCAAATTTTCAAATTTATCTACTGCTGTTGTCAAAACAACAAGCAATTTTGACTTTTCGCCGAATCCTTTTTTTTTTGCGTTTCGGGTACACACCTGGTTTCAATTGAAGCTAAAACGATCCTCGAGCACTCTAAAACCTATTTTTGACCATCCAAAAACCAATTTCAGTCACTTAGACCGATACCAAACTGAATTATTAAGAACAAACCATCCCTAAATATTTTTGACAACTTATACCTTGAACGCTCAATAACGAAATTGCACTTCCTCGGCACCGATTGGAATCCACATCCACCTAAGGGTCTCCTAAACACGAAATAATTCCATTAATTACCGATTTAAGAATACCAAAACTAAAATACGCTTACCCAACTTACCGAAACAAATGAAATGCAAAAATAAAGGAAACAAAAAGAGTGGGGAAAGAAAAGAAAATTCGGCTATAGAGACAAAAGATGGAAGAAAGAAAAGCAAAGAAAAACAACTGGCAGAGGATGGAGTTAGACGTTGGTTACAAAGTGGACTTTTGGGGAAACTGATTCACTCAATCTCACTACCCACATTATCTCAACCACCCACTATTCAGTTATCAATTATAACTCAAACTCTCAGTCACCAAGCTGAGCACACTAACACTCCACTAAACCACCAGAATAGCAGACCCATTCTGTTGTATACTTACAAACAGTTAAATAAAATCCTATTGGAGAAAGTTATGGCTTCACTCAGAAAAATCCAAAAATTTTTACCAAAGGCATGGCTTGAACTTGGGACCTCCCAAACACTCCCAGAACACATAATCAATAAAGCTGACAGATATTTGTATCACACATTCATAATACCTAAAATTAAAATTTTGGGGCGTTACATAACATATATATTATTTTAATTAAAATTAACATATTTTTCTAATAAAAACACAAGCACCAACCGTCCCATTATCTAAAAAATGGTTAATTTTCACTTAAGCCCTCAAACATGTGTTAATTAAACATTTTAACTAATAAAAATCAATACCGATTAATTTTTACGGTTTTTATGATTTAGTCCTTGTACTTAAGTTAACTATCAAATTACAAAAATTTTCAGACAAAACTTCAATTCACCTATATAGCAACACTCTAAATATTTCATAAACATATTCACAAGCTCAATTTACAGAAACAAGGTCCCAATACCTCATTTTCCAAAACCATTAACTCTTAGTACAAACCATTTGCACCTTGACTAACTGATCAATTAATAAAATCAAGCAAATTACAATTCATAAAACACCATATTTAACTCGTAAATATTAATTAATAATATTTATAATCTTATTCATCAGAATTTTGGTAAAATTAAAAATTATGAAAACTTGTGTAAGTAGCTTTACCAATGTCATCTGTTTATAGAGAGAGATGAGAGAATCTTGCTTAAATAAGAATTATACAAATAATATTTATTTAATAGAAAACACACTCCTACTCTAAGTATAGTAGGGGTCCACAATCTCATATAATACGAGGGGCTTTGGGCATCTCTTGTATTAGGTCCAATTGTATGTGCTTACTAGACTTTTAACCCAACACTTTATAATTTAATCCAATCTAATAGGTATTTTCTATTTCTCAAAATAAATAAGATTTATTTAATTAATTTAATTAATCAAATTACATAAATTAATTTCCCAATTAAATAATTCTCTCAATCCAATTTCAATTTCGTTAAAGTCATAACAACTTTATCGTAAAAGAATCTATGAGAAAATATATTTAATTTTCATATTCAACGGATTCATAATGACTAATTAATTTAATTTCATTTTTGAACTTTAATTGTTTAATTATATTTAATTAAATAATAATTCAAAAATCTTAAATTAATTCTCAAGTCATTTCTATACTTAGTGAGAAAACGCATTAGTTTGTGAATGTGACTAGTTCTCTAACTCCATTAAATCCATTCATTTATGCTAATTTGGTTCTACATGCAATTCATTTTCAATTTCAATGAGCTAGCAGAAGGATTGATTGGACATATATAATTAAGGCTCAAATAATTTATAATTAAGTTCTAGCTTTTCGCCTAATAGTTATAAACTTATTTGGTCACGAAGTCATTCCACTATAATATCGTCACTAATCTCTCCCTAATTACATACCATTACGAAATCTACTTAATAAGTGCTCGTCCAACGACCTTGTCGTAAGTGTGTTACCCTTATAGGATATCTTAATCTCTTTGGGATAAATTCATTCTCCCAATATGATCCTATTTTATCTCATGGTAACTATTGCATCTTCCATCATAAAAAGTCAACTACTGTTAAAAAGTAATCAAATCATTTATCACAATGAAAAATGACCCTTGACCACGTTTACTTTTCATCTATCATGTAATGAAGATGAGAGGATATCATTTACTCATTAGCTGAGCTATGATTCCACTATTGTGAATGATTTTACATACTACAAAAGTCATATACTCAACGCACCAGCTTTTGATTCCTTACCGATTTAAATTCAAGTTTTTACTTACAACAAAGTATGAGTCATACATACATAGTCCATCAGCCACTAAGGATTAAGGCATGCGGCACTATGAATGTCACAAGTGGATAAATTCATAAACGGATCTAGGATGTATTCTGCTTGGATTTTCTTTGATGTACTGTCAGTCCAGTCAGTCATATCTATGTTTATGTTTTCTAGGAATTATGCATTCTGATGCTTAAGACAAAACATATCCTCAATTAGACTTGATAGACGACATATTAATCTTTTAATCCATTTGCTCATTCCCAATTAAACTAAGGACATGTTTAGGTTTATTTACCAATACAAGTTGTATTTTCATATTACGATCTAACCACAAAATATCACTTAGTATTAGCTAAATGTTAGGTAACTACTGAACCAATATTTGCTTCCATTTTACTTTGCGTGCAAAAACATTGAGGATAATACACAAAGATTATTAATGTAATTAATGGATAATTTATTAATTTAATTTGATCAAAAAATACAAGTATACTTAGTCGAAGTAGATAAGTCATATTTCTCATTATCATGCCCTCTACATGCTTCTCAAAATTCCTAGCCACCTAGGTCTTGGCAAACAAAACCATAGGCTGTTCTCATATACGATTTTGACTACATTCACTATTCCATCAATTACTACCGTCTCCCTTGTGATACATTCTATAAAAACCATCTTTTCTACAATTAAATCAATCATGAAAATAACACAAAGTAATATAAAAGAGAAAAGATAGAATTTTTTGTATGATATCTTAGAGTGCTTAGAATAGAAAATTCCTTTGATTGTGCTTGAAATCTTCTTGTTTTCAAAAACAGAATAAAAGAAAAATACTGAAATATTGAACTACAAAAAGTTGGGTTCAAATTGAACCAAACCGAAGAGCAAGAAATAATTTTTTTTAGAAAAATAAAGTAAAATTGAAACTAACCTAAATCTACTAAAATAAACCCTAAAACTACTTTAGCAAAAAGCTCTTAAAGCTTTCCACAACTTAGCTATTTATAGAGGAGTTTAGCAGGCCTAAATAGGGTAAACATCAACCTTAATTACATAAAAAGATGTGTTGTGCGAACGAAAACACCCTTACTTATTTTCAATCCCATATCACACTTATGTAGCGACACAACCTTCTGCGTGTTGCGACACACAACTTTGAATATGAATTTTTTGATCAACTCAGTTGTGTTGCAACTGTGAAAGCTTGTGTTACAACCAACTATAATTCCTGTTGCTTTTGGGCCTTCAAAGGGATATCCTGCACACTCATTTAGCTCATTACAACAACCTTAAGGATGATATTGGCTCGATTAGGTCAACTAACTCGAAATAATGTGTAAAAATACTTTTTTGCAATAATTTAATCCTAAAGTAAGAAATTAGAAAATAAAATAAAATAAATTAAAATGCCTAAAAAGAGCTCTTTAAGTGCCAAAAAATACTTAATCTGCCACTACGATTTGTGGCAGGTCAATTGACTTGAAAGGCTAAAACGATACAAACAAAAAATTTGCCCAAATCACTTTTAAATTGTTATGCCTTCTAGGATTTTGCCTCAAGGAAATTAATAAGTCAATTTTAAAGACTTAAACTTTCATATATGCTTAGTTTTTTTTTTTCCAAAGACTTAAAATTTTCATGGTTGACCATATACATAATCATTAAGATTTGCGTACATGTCATAACTTAGTTAGCATAAAGATACTTGAAATCATCTGGATTTATGCATGCACTAGAGCTAGCATTATTGTGCAAAAAAGTAAAATTTGAGAAATCTTTCACTAAAACATACCTCCATGGAAGAATTAATTTTCTCAAATTACGATATGGTCCCTCCACTAAAGAGAAGCAATGTCCTCATTTCTTAAAAGTATATATCAGAAGGGCAAAAATAAAGAAGAGAATGTGAATTGTGCATTAGGTAGGGTCCCAAGAAAGGGAGGTGAGTCTTATTTGATTGCTTAAATGCCAAGTCTTTCCTTAATTGAGTCAATCCTAAACATGCACATTCTCATTACCACACTTTTTATTTTACGATGAATAGAATAAATAGTAGAATTCAACACTTATTACTCATAATTAAAACTTAATATTATTGTGCAAAAAATAAAAATATTAAAGAGTAATTATGGTTTCTTAATTATTGGTAGAATCATCATTGTCCGACACTGTTTCCACTTATACATGACTATTTTCGTGCCCAGTTCCTCTGTTCTGTGCGGTAGAATCGTCTTGCCTAGTTTCCAAACTTGGAGTCCATGGCTCGAAAATAAAATTTGAAAATTCAGGCACAAAATCAAAATGTTATGTAATATTTTCTTGAATGCACCTTGAATCGAGTCGTCTCGTATTTTTGCATATCTCTAGTAAGCTTGTTACTACTGATGCATGTGCTACAGTGGGTGCTGGATTGGTCCAATCGGGATTAGTAATCGGTTCGGTCGGTGCTGCGAAGTGGGGATACTTATTTGGTTCTGCTGTATTCAGCTCATAAACCGGTTCCATCATGTCGAGATAGTTGAGCGGTTCTGCTCTGTACGGGTCATCAATTGGTTTTGTATGTTTTTGTAGAGCAACATCACCCACCACTCTAAAAATATCATTGTATGTTATACATCCTTGGTTGTATCGTTCTTTAACGTTTATTCTCAGAGGATGTGTGCTTACAGACACAACAATATGATCAATGATGGAAATGTTGGAAAAAATTCAATTTGAAAATGATTTTCTTTCACAGCGAAAAATTAAAATTTTGAAAATCGACCTGATTTATGATATTTATAAAAATAAACCTTAAATCGATATCATACCGTTGTTTTTGGGTAAACAAATCCTTGATATTTTCTGGCTTTCAATCAAATGATCTTCTCCACCATTCTCGCAACACGAATTGCTTCGAGTGCAGACTCGAATCAATTGAATCGAAACACAAAACTAGAGAAAGTTTTCTTTCTTTTTAGGGTGAAAACAAAAATTCTCTTTTCTTTAATAGAAACGGATTGAATTGTTATTTTGGAAAAATATATTTAATACTTGAGAATAAATTCTATTTATTTTTTGGTAGAGTAACAATCTTTCAAAGTTGTGTAAATAGTTCTACCGATGTCATCTATTTATATGGAGAGAAGGTAGAACCCTTGTTGAATTGTAGAGGTTTATTTCAAGTAGAAAAACAACTTCCTAGACCAACTAGGAGAGAGAGAGGGGTTGATAGTGTGTGTTTCCCATCATATGTATTATGATAGGGATTCAACTCTCTAATTGTATTAGGCCTAATAATATGTGCTTTCTAGAATTTTAACCCAATACTTTATAATTTAATCCAACTCAATACATGTTTTTCTATTTTCCAAAATAAATATTAATTTTCCAATTAAATAACTTTTTATCCCAATTTTACTGTCAGTAAAATTATTACCATTTTACCCTCGTAAATTTTCCAAGAAAATATATTCAATATTTCACATCTCACATGTTCATTGTGATTGAATGGTTTGTTTTCATTTTTAGGCTTTAAAACTACTTAAAAACATAAACTCATTCTTCTAGTCATTTCTAAGTAATCCATGTACATTTGCAAAAGAAACATTTCTCATTCTCATTTTCATTTCCATTTCTATTTCCATTTTGAGAAAACCACATTCATTTCCAAATAATTTCATTTCTCCATTTCGAAGAAAACCATAATTATGTCTAAATGTTTTCCATTTCTCTATTTCTATTCATTCTGTTCATTTTTTATTCAACACGCAATTCATTTCTAGTTTCAATGTGTTAGTAGAGGGACCGATTGGACATATGTAATGAGGGCTCAAATGATTTATATTTAAGTTTTGGATTTTCGCCCATTAATTATAAACTCATTTACTCAAGAAGACATTTCATTATAGTATTGTGATTGAGTTCTTCGTAACGACATATCATTACGAAAACATCTACTTAGTGCTCGTCCAATGGCCTTGTCATAAGTTTGTTACCCTCGTAGGGTATCTTTGATCGCTTTAGGATGATATCCGCACTCCCAATATTATCCTAATTTATCCCATGGTAACCATTACATCTTCCTTTATGAAAATTCAATCACTATTAAATAGCCATCAAGTCATTCATCACAAATTCGAATGACCTGTGGCCACGTTTACTTTTCATCAACGATGTAATGCCAATGAGAGGATATCATTTACTCATGTCTCAGGCTATGAATTCCACTATTTTGAATGACGTTACGTACTGTAAAATTCATACACATAATACACCAGTTTTTGGTTTGTATCTATTCAAACTCAGGCTTTTACTTACATCAAATTATACGAGTCACACATACATAGTCCGCCATCTACTCAGGATTGATGTATGCCACACTAGGAATGCCACAAGTGAATAAGTCCATAAACATATTTAAGATCTATTCTGCCTTGGTTATGTTCGATGTACTATCAGTCCAGTTAATCACATATATGTCTCTATCTTCTGAAAGTCGTCCGCTCTGATTCCCAAGATAAGGCATCTCTCTAATTGGAATTGATAGACGATATATTAGTCTTTCTATCGGTTTGCTCTTTTCCAATTAGATTAAAGGACATGTTTAGATTCGCCTAATAATACAAGTTTTCTCTTCATATTACGGTCCGACCATGTAATATCGCTTAGTATTAATTAAACATTAAAAACAAATTATCAACATTTGTTTCGATTTTGCTTTGCGTGCTAAAACCATTTGAGGGCAATAATACAAAGTATATTAATTCTAATCAAGGAATTTATTTTTTAGCCAATTTATTCAAAAAAATTACAAGTTTGCAAACAAATATACTACACTTAGGGCGCCAGGTCCAACAGTCTCCCACTTGCCCTAATGAAGTAGATGAGCCATATTTCACATTATTATGCTCTCTATGTGTTTATCAAATCTCCTAACTAGTAGAGTGTTGGTAAACGGGCCCGCAAGGTTGTCCTCAGATGCGACCTTGACTACAACTGCGATTTTGTCCGTAACTTCTTCCCTTATGGTATGATAATTTCATCAATATGTTTTATCCTCTTATGGTTTCTCGTCTCCTTGGTATTAGCTACAGTCACATTATTGTCACAATATAGTGTGATAGCTTTTCCTATACTAGAAACGACTTCAAGATCCGTGGGGAACTTTTAAACCCATAGTGCTTATTTGGTAGCCTCAGAAGTAAGTACATATTCGGCCTTCATATTAGAGTCAATAGCACAAGTCTGCTTTACACTTCTCCACACAATGGACCCACCGCCTAAGACAAAAACACAGGTCGATGTTGGTTTCCTTGAATCCCGTCACATTTGGAAGTTATAATCAATATATTCGATAGGAGTAAGATCTCATATGGAATACACAAGCATATAATCCCTCGTTCTCCATAAATACTTGAGTATATGCTTAATTGCTTACTAGTGCCTTGGGCCCGGATTCACCTGGTATCGACTTACTAACACCGTTGCAAAACTGATATTTGGGTGTGTGCATAACATAGCATACATGAGACTTCCTAATGTCAAAGCA
Organism: Gossypium schwendimanii; assembly: GCA_013677275.1. NCBI lineage: Eukaryota > Viridiplantae > Streptophyta > Magnoliopsida > Malvales > Malvaceae > Gossypium > Gossypium schwendimanii. Next base: position 17,791,911 of record CM025255.1, on the reverse strand, counting down.
TAAGGAACCTTTCTCATGTTCTCTCTTTCTTCCACTATTTTATGAAAGTCCTCTAAAGAGAGATGAAATCCTAATATGGAGGATTGATTTCCCTTTTTCAAGTTGGTCATTGCATAACGCTCTAATATCTTGTATTTATATGAAGCTTGAGATAGTGCTATCACTTTGTTCTTTCGATCCCTTAGGATTTGAATGTTTAGAAAAAAATTAGATTATCTCAAATCATTCATGTTAAACTATTGGATTAACCACAGTTTAACCAATGACAATGTCCCTACATCATTATCAATTAGTAGAATGTAATGGACATATACAACAAGAAAAACTACCTTTCCATCCCCTAAATGTTTGTAAACATAAGGTTCATCTACATTTTGCTAAAATCCAAAAGTCTTGATTTCTTAATCAATTTTTTATTCTATGAGTGGGATACTTGATTAAGTCCATATATGGATCAAATTAGTTTGAAAACTTTATGACTATTTCCTTTATCTATGTATCCGGTGGGTTGCATCATATAAATGCTCTCATCAAGATAGCCATTCAAAAATGTTGTCTTGACATCTATTTGTCAAATCTCATAGTTCGTGAGGCGTCACAATAGATAACAATATGTCGATCGATTTGAGCATGACAATGAAGAGAAGGTTTTTTTGTAACCGATACCTTCTTTCTAAGCATAACCTTTTACTACAAATCTGGCCTTATAAGTTTCCACTTTTCTATCCACATTTCTTTTTCTCTTATATATCCACTTACACCCTGTGTGTTTGATCCCAGTGATGAGTCTACAAGTTCCTATTCTGAGGTTGAATCCATAGAATTTATCTCAGCTTTCATAACTATTTTCCAGAGCTTAGAATCAGCACTCTACATCGTTTTGCCATATTTGAGATGGTCATCATCTTTCTATTGGGCAGATTCAGTGTTAAAACACTTCCGCTAGATTGGAAGAACTCAGGCCTACGAGAGACCCTCCCACTACGACGAAGTACCCTATATTTCTGCATGTTTGCATGTCTACTATTAGGAGTTGGTTCTGGAACCGTTTCATTAGATTTTTGTATATTTCCTAAAAGTTCCTCAAGTACCTCTTTACTCTGAGGTTTGAAGTCATTCATGTAACATTCTTCAGAGAAAGTAGCATGAGTTGACACTATAACAGTTTGCTCTTTCAGGTTATAAAACAAACCACCATTTGTTCCCTTCGGATATCTTACAAACATGCACAATTTTGTTTGTGAGTCCAACTTCCTTGCATCTTTGTCTAATATATAGGATGGGTATCCCCAAATCCTTAAATGTTTTAGACTTGGCTTTTTGATTCGTATGGAGTTTTCGATAATACCTTACTTGGCACATCATTCTGAATATAACAAGCCGTTTGCACCACATATCCTTAGAAAGAGATTAGTAGCTTTGAATAACTTAACATTAAAGTACCAAGTCTAACAACTTCTGATTCCTTTTCTCTACCACACCATTCTGTTGTGGAGTGTCTGACATGATTAGTTAGGATAGAATCTCATTCTCTATGAGGTACCCTCAGACTCATCAAATAAATATTCCCCACCTCGATCTGATCGAAGTGTCTTTATGGGTAAACCTAGTTGTTTCTTCACTTTTGCATGAAACTCTTTGAATTTATCAAAGGCTTCACTCTTGTAGTGCATTAGGTATACATACCCATATATGGAATAGTCATCAATAAAGGTTACATAATTCTCGTAACCACCTCTTGCACTAACGCTCATGAGGCCATGTACATCAGTATGCACAAGTTCTAGAGCTTTTTTGGTCTTCATTCCTTTTGCATTAAAAGATCACTTAGTCATCTTACCTTCCAAGCAAGATTCACATTATGGAAGATCAACTTCTTTAAGTAAACTTAAGATGTCGTCTTTCATAAGTCTAGTGATTCTTTCTCAGCTAAGATGACCAAGTGTCAAATTCCAACTATACGCCTCATTAGAATGAGAGATTTTAAGTCTTTTATTTGATATTTCAGTCTCAAGCAATGTGTACATCTTTGTTTTGATAAAATATAGATTATTTGACATACATCAATTAAAGGTAAGATTGGACTTTCTAAATATTTCAATTCCATTACTAAAAGTAACTGTCAAATCTTCTTTATATAAACATGCAAAAGAAATTAAGTTTCTTTTAAAACTTTGTACATAGAAAACATCTTTCAAAATAATCTTCCTAAAGTAATCAAAGTAAAGATGTACATCTCTCTCTGTTCCAGCTGTCACAATTTTCCCGTTTCCTGTCTGCAACGATAGGTTCTTATCTCTAAGATCTTTTTTCTTCTTGAACCCTTATTTAAAAACACAAACATGATTAATGGCTCTTGAATCAATAACCCAATGGTCTATCGAATCCTCCACAAACTTCTATCATAAAGAGTTTCATACATTTGCCTTTGATGTCTAGGTATTCCTTCCACTCTTTATAGTTTTCCTTGAAATGCCCTTTTTTACTGTAGAAGAAACATTTAGACTTATATAAGCCTTTAGACTTTTTGGTTCTCTTCCTTTCCACTTGTGGTGGCCTAGAAACCTTATCCTTGCCTTTCTTAGCGTGTTTTCCCTTCCCTTTTAAGGAAGAAGTGACAACTATGTGTGCTTCTGCTTTTCGGACTAGCTGACCACCATTCAATATTAAGTCATAGAATTATAACTACCTCATGAGTTGTGTAAGCGTCAGGTTTCTGTTGTCAAGGGTATATGCGGCCCGAAAGCCAGCAAAATCCTTGGACAAGCTCTTGAACGCCATATCAATTTGAGTGTTCTAGTCCAAATTGGTCTCATTGTCTGTGTCCTCGCAAAGTATCCACTAAGAGTAACCAAATGGTCTTTGATCAAAGTGTTAGGTTTTTGTTGGACATTCATCAAGCTAGTTATAGAAGACTGTCGAGCCAAGGCAGCTTGGCCTCCGAACATGTCTTCTAACTTATCTAGAACTACTTTGGCAGCCTCACAGCTCTCCAGTTGTTTATATAAGGTGCTAGTCACGCTTTCCAGCATATAGCAACGAGCTATCTCATCAGACTCCTCCTAGCATTCTTGAGTGGCCAGTGGGCACTTATTATCAAAAATTATTTTAAGTGTCTCACAACTTAGGATAATTATCAGGTTCATTTTCCATTCTTTATAGTTATTTTTAGTGAGTATGTTCAATAAGGGAGTTGGTGTAATTTTGGAACTGAAAGTAAAACAATCATATATTAATATCTTTGTATTAAGAAAATGTTTGAAAATGTTTTGCAACATTAAAATATGCATTAAGATGATGCATGCATCTTACATGAAACCTTGAAAATATTTGTAAGTTGTTGCAACGATAATTTCTACACCCATTGAATCAAGCCACCTTAGGGTGATCATGATCAACTAGTAAGAACATGGATTTCCATCCAATTACTACATGAAACTAATTCCTTAGGCATTCACGTGTACTAATAATCGTGTAATGTTTGGCCATCGTTCTAACTTAAGCAGAGCTCCTCGGGAGTTACTTAACTAGATGATCTTGAGTGTATAACCATTAACTCAACATCTATCACATCATGCACCATAAATGAGTCATCTTGAGAAAATCGAATAGCATGTTGTGACTAGTTTGAAGACAACATTTCTTGATGTCATGATAATACCTACTACAGAGGCCGATCCAACTATCATACAATCATTAATTTCAGGAAATCTCTTTAGTAAGATCCATTTGAAAATATTTAGCTTGAGGCAGGTTCGTTTCATGCCATCATAAGGGACCATTGATGGAGGCCGTAGGCCTTGTTTAGGGACCTTTTCCCACTCAATATTTTAAACACATGCAATGTTTTAAATTTTTGGTTTCAATTATGAATGATCAATATATGCATGACAAGTACATGTGGCATTCTTCCCTAATCTATATGACATGCTTATCCCATATGTGCATGAACATACATTCATAGTCATATAAATATCATCATGCTTATCTCATAAAAATAAAACCATAAAATTAAATGACTCTGGCCAGCTAAATTTTCCATGATTCCATCCTAGAAAAATAATAAAATTATAGAATTACAGAATTTACCCCCAAAATATACTTTGGGTCTTACGTTTGACCACCACGAACTTTTGTTACGATACTGGTTTGCGTTTCTGTCATTGTCGTCTTTCTGCCACTATTTCCATGTCGTCACCACCACCGGCCATCACTGACCACCGTCTTCGAACTATTGTCGACCATTGAACATCGTCGCTGGACTACCGTCGGCTCCACTAGGTCAAGTTTCAATCATTTGGTTTTTCGGGTTTTGCCAAGAAATAATTTTACAAAAATTCCTATGTCCAGTTTCGACTTACATATTTTATTCTAAATAAATAAATAATAAAATAAAACCTTACATACAAATGATAGTCCACGATCTAAAATATACATGCCCTAAAAAAATTACATTACAATGAAATTTCTAGGACTCACAACTTTGACAAAATTACTTTATCATCCATAACAATAAAATAATTATATACATTTATTGACATACATTTCTTTAAACATGTAAATAATTACAAAAATGTAACATGTTATCAAATACTAAACAAACAAGATGAAGAGAGAGATTTGGTATCGGTTTACACTAAAACATAGCACAACATGGTGCTTTGATACCAATAGTTGGAAAAAATCTGGTTTCAAAAAGATTTTCTTACACAGCAAAAATTTAAATTTTGAAAATCGGCCCAATTTGTGATATTTATAGAAATAAACCTTATACCAAAATCATACCTGTGTTTTTGGATAAGACGATCTTTGATTTTTTTGACTTTAAACCAGACGATCTTCTCTGCTATTCTCGTACCATGAACTACTTTGAGTGTGGGCTCGAATTAGTTGAATCAAAACACATAAGTAGAAAAAGTTTTCTTTTCCATTTGGGTTGAAAACAAATATTCTCTCTTTTTTAATAGAAACCGGTAGAATTGTTATTCTGGAAAAATATATTTAATAGTTGAGAATAAATTCTCCCTATTTTTTAGCAAAGTAACAATCTCTCAAAGTTGTGTAAATAGCTCTATCGGTGCCATTTATTTATAAGGATAGAAGGTGGAACCTTTGCTGAATTGTAGATGTTTATGTCAAATAGAAAAACATCCTAGTCCAACTAGGAAATGAAGAGCGGCTAATACGGTGTGCTTCACCTCATATGTATTATGATGAGGATTTGAGCCTCTCATTGTATTGAGCTTAATTATATGTGTTTTCCAGACTTTTAACCCAACGCTTTATAATATAATCCAACTCAATACATATTTTTCTATTTTTCAAAATAAATATTAATTTTCCAATGAAATCATTTTCTTATCCCAATTTTACCCTTAGTAAAATTATGACAATTTTACCAATGGTAAAAGTTTCCAAGAACATATATTTAATATTTCACAACGCATTTGTTCACTATGAACAAATGGTTTGTTTTCATTTTTGAGCTTTAAAACTGCTAAAAAATATAAACTCATTCTTTTGATCATTTTTTAGTAATCCATGTACATTTGCAAATGAGTCATTTCTCATTTTCATTTTGAGAAAACCACATTCATTTTCAATTGATTCTATTTCTCCATTTCTAAGAAAACCATAATCATTTCTGAATGTTTTCCATTTTTCTATTTCTATTCATTTTGTTCATTTTCGATTTAACACGCAATTCATTTTTGGTTTCAACGAGCTAGCGGAGGGACCAATTGGACATATGTAATTAGAGCACAACTGATTTATAATTTAAGTTCTAGCTTTTTGCCTATTAAGTATAAACTCATTTAGTTATGATGTCATTCAATTATAGTATCGTGATTGAGCTCTCCATAACTACATACCATTACGAAAGCATCTACTCAGTGATCGTCCAATGACCTTGTCATAAATGTGTTACCCTTATAGGATATCCTTGATCGCTTGGGGATAATATCCCTCTCCCAATATTATCCTATTTTGTCTCATGGTAACCATTACATCTTCCTTCATGAAAAGTCAATCACTATCAAATAGTGATCAAGTCATTCATCAGAAAGATGAACAACCCATGGTCACATTTACTTTTCATCAACCATGTAATGCCAATAAGAGGATAACATTTACCCGTATCTTGGGCTATGAATTCCACTGTTGTGAATGACGCTACGTATTGCAAAAGTCATACACCCAATGCACCAGCTTTTGGTTCCTTATCTATTCGAACTCTAGCTTTTACTTACATCAAAGTGTATGGGTCACACATACATAGTCCGCCATCTACTCAGGATTTAGGCATATCACACTATGAATGTCACAAGTGAATAAGTTCATAAACAAATTTAGGGTCTATTCTACTTAGTTCATGTTCAATGTATTGTCAGTCTAGTTAGCCATATATATGTCTCTATCTTTTAGGAGTCATCTTATCTAATTCCCAAGAATAGACATCTCCCCAATTGGACTTGATAGATGACATATTAGTCTTTCAATTAGTTTGCTCATTTTTTATTAAACTAAGGACATGTTTAGGTTTGCCTACTAATGCAAGCTATCTTTTCGTCTTACAATCCGACCACTTAATACCACTTAATATTAGTTAAACATTAGACAACCAATGAGAAACATTTGTTTCCATTTTGCTTTGTGTGCTAAAACCATTTGAGGACAATAATATAAAGTATATTAATTGTAATCAATGAATTTGCTTTATTAACTAATCTATTTGAAAAAATTACAAGTTTATAAACGAATATACTACACTCAGGGCACCAGGCCTAATAGGAAAATAAGCACATCTTGCTTGTTTTACAACACACTCCCAAAGTTCTTTAAGGATGATTTTCCCACATTAATAGACCTTTCTATTATGATAACATACAACAAGAGCATCAGTTCCATCGAGATTGTGGAAATATGTGAAATAGGCATAAGGCTAAATCACAGAAAATAGAACCATATATTTGTTGTTGAGATCAAAACCTCCCATCGACAAGTTTAAGCGCCATATTTCGAAATTATCCATTCAATTCCAAGAACCGTAATTTCTCGCAGCCCTTCTCTAAGCATCTCCCAATTAAAATTTTTCAACATGGAAGGATACTCATCGTCGTCGATGTTGGGCAGTTCAAGGAATTCATTAATAGCTGTTGGAGTTAGAAATACCTTTTTTTCCTCGAACTTAGATTTTTGATGTAGTGGATGAAGTCAGAAAAGTCAAATTTGCGTAGAATTCCCTAACTAATTCAACTTCTGGAAGTGGTTTGACATCACAAAACATATTCCATCTTAATTAGTCCATTGTTTTTTTGAGTAAGTGGCAACATTACAACATTGTCATTACTCTCCAACATGAACCCTTTAATCAGAAGCATTGATAGATTCTTGAAGATAGAATCAAATCTCTCCCTTGCTTTATCATTATGGAACTAAGCTTGAAAATTGTTAGATTGAACAACATAACTTTTTCTTTTACGATACATGGTAATTTTAGCTTTTAAGCGAATAGTTTGTGTGCAAGCCTGTACTCGAATAGATGGTTGTAACACCCCAAACCGGCCTAGACGTTATGGTCGAATTTGACATGTCACATTGAAGTGTTTTACAAAATCAAAGTCTGATGGAGAAAATCGTCCAGTAAAAATCCAATTAGTTCTTACTTTTTAAAATCATTTGGTAAGTTATAAAAAAAACACCACGCGGTACAAACAGCTTGTTATTGGAGGTTTAAATTCGTGAAAGCTACTCCATTTAAGATTATTTTGAAGTTGAAAATACGTGTTTGTCTTGAAAACAGTGTTTGTTGTGAAAACTTATTTGTTTCCGTTAAGCAGTTCAAAATAAGCAAATAAAACCCAAATAAAAGAGAATTAAAATACCAGAGGCCTTATTACAGAAAAATCACTCCAAAGTAAAATTTAAATAACTGGTCTAGAAAAAAACAAATATTAGCGAACGTGTGGCCACTTCTGAGTCCCTCGTAGCTCCAAATCATCCAAGGTTGGGGATTACCAGCACAGTCAGAAGAAAAGGGGTGAGTTACAAGAACTCTGTGTGTAATCCCCTATCATGCAGTAACAATCTTGGCCCGAGCCCTTTCCAGTATCAGTGTGGGCCTTAGCCCAATACAATATCAGTACAGTGCGGGCCTTGGCCCAATATAGAAACAGTGTGGGCCTAAGCCTGTTACAGTGTCAGTATGGTGCAAGTATGCAAACCCACCCCAATCCAACCAAACACACCACCCGTACCAACCCTACACACCATGTGGGGACAAAGTCGACCCACCCAACCCACACACCAATATTGCA
>CM025255.1:17740758-17754020 GCA_013677275.1 Gossypium schwendimanii | reverse complement strand
TGCCAATTAAGCACAAATACAAAGAAGAACACTTGAGCTAAATGAATACAATGAAAGCTCACAAGTGTTGACAAGAAAATGTATGAAATAATTAAGCTCTAGGTTGTTTTGATTTATATTTAAGCTTTGCACATTGCTCTTCTTGTTGTTAGACCTTTGGAAGATGGTATTTATACACTCTAATTGATTTTCATCCGTTGTGGTTGTTGTGGAAGTGACTATAGCCGTTAGGAATGAAATACTAGGTCATTAATTGCACCTGCAACAATGAGTATCGATACCTACTAAAAGAGTATCAAGATTTTTTGTAATTAATGTAGATTTTAATGATCGTTGGTGCAGGAATATCGATACCTTAGGAAATATATCGATACCTTAAGAAAAGTATCGATTCTAGATCGATACCTACCAGGTTTTGAAAGAAACAAAATGTCAATTTGGTATCAATTATCAAAGGGTTATCGATATCTTGTAAAATATCGATACTTAGACAAAAAAGTATCGATACTTTTTTATCCTGAAGCAATTCTAACTTGTTTGAAAATGGTTAAAACATATTTGAAAATGTTTAGCTCAATTGAAACCATTTCAATTTGATTTTATCAAATTGCTCAACTTTAATTTGTTATATCAAAACATATTATCCAATAAGGCTTAGTTTAACAATCTCCCCCTTTTTGATATAACAAAACATTTTGTAAATTTGTTTTTGAATAGATTGCTCCTGTAACACCCCTAACCCGTATCCGTCGCCGGAATAGAGTTATGGAGCATTACCTAACAAACGAAACATTAAACCATTCAATTCATACATCAATGCAATACATATTCTAAATTCATTCAAATACATTCATAACATCCTTTAATTGAGCCCTCGAGGCCCTAAGAATATAATAGAATCAATCTGGGACTAAATTGGAAACATCTAGAAAGTTTAGGAAAAGTTGAAAAATTTGGACTATAGAGGTCACACGACCATGTGACTCACACGGCTAAGACACACGCCCGTGTCTCAGGCCGTGTAACTCACTAACTTGCATGCCTTTAACATACAGGGGACACATGACCGTGTCACATGGCTGTGTGTCATACACGGTTGAGATACACGCTAGTGTCTCAGGCTGTGTGGACCCAATATGAACCTTAAAACACAATATTACCATTTCAAGTTTGCTTGGACCTTAAGAAACTCAAATACCAACTAAAATACCAAATCAAAACGATTTTAATCGAGCCATAAACACACTAAAACTAACCTATTAAGTACCTAGGCAATGTACCCTTATTGGTACCACAAGTATATACAACTATACATCAAAATAAACATCAATTCAACTCATCAATCCACTCAAGCTAATAACTATCCAATATGTCTATCAAAGATACCTCAATCACAACAATTCCTTAACACATATCATTCATACTAGCATAAAAACTATACCTCATTCTCATGTAATATATAAGTTGGCCATTTACACAAAAAAAATTATCCATAATATTTACATAAACCAAAATATTAACGATAACCACACAAGAGCCTATCCATGCCATATAATCTGAATTAAACATTCCAAGAACTACTGAATTGAGTTAGATAGTGTGAATTGAGTGCCGATCCGATCGTCCAACCTTCCAGGAATCTACAATGACATTAAACAACACAAGTAAGCTTAATGAAGCTTAGTAAGTTCGACGCATTAAACGATAAATCTTACCGAAGTAAATACAATAGTTCAAACAATAATAACCAACCATAAGAATTCCCTGTCATTCATAATTTCAATCGATGAATTCATCTATGTTCAGATCAATATTCAATAAATAACAAATCTTTCAAATTCACTAAACAGATTACCTTACCAATATTTTTCATTCGAAAAACGACTTATGGATAAGAGTACATCTTCATATCAACCGAACACACCAGACATATGCTCATAAGAGATAGTCCAACTAAAACACACCACACAGAAGCTCATAAGAGCTAATCCAACCGAAACACACCAGATAGAAGCTCATAAAAGCTAATCCAACCGAAACACACCAAATAGAGAGAAAACACGGGAGTTCGCAACAAATGCTGAACCTCAGTTTACCCGAGTAATATAAAGATATGTCCCTTCAGTACCATCTCCACTCCAAACCCCCGTAACACACCAAATCACAATTGTATTCTATCCCGCGTTAATCCAAACCGAGCATCAAATTCAATATTATATCTCAAATTACCATTAATTATCAACAATTAAAAATAAATGTATAAGTTGTACCATGTTAATCTACTCAACAATTCATATTGATGTTAAATTCTAAACAGTACGAACTTACCTAGCTAAATTACAGAAATGTCAAAGTGTAGGGGCATTTTGGTAATTTATCATCTCCTCAATTTTCTACTCGATCTTGATCTAAATTAATAATTTCATTAAATTTATTAATTTAGATAGTAAAAAAATTATTTATGCAATTTAGTCATTTTTGACATTTTTGCAAAATTACCCTTAACATTTTACTTTTATTCAATTTAGTCCCCAAGCCTAAAACATGCAAATTAATCAATTTTAATGCAAACCCATGGCAACCGAATATTCATGGCATCCAGTACAGCCCATTTGTTGTGATTAAATATCTCAAATTCATAATTTAACATAAAAAATTTCTGGATTCATTAATGACAACGTTCAAAATCTTTAACAGTTTCAAAATCGAAGGTACGGGCTAGCTGGACCTATTTGCAATGATCTCAAAAACATAAAAATTAAATGACATGGGTGAAAATAGCTTACCAAGCACCCCAAAATAAATTGGCTGAATGGTTTTCCTTCACTCACCATAGCCATTTCGTTAAAGCAATTGAAGAATAAAGAAGACGATAATTTTAGGTTAAGTTATTTTAGTTTATATTAAAAATTACTATTATAACCTTTAAAATTTACAAGATTTACCATACAACCTTCTTATGAATATCCACTCACATTAAATATGGTATAATTACCATCCAAGTCCACGAATTTACCTTTCCATAGCTATTAGATCCATTTAACTAATAATATTCAAGTTTTGCACCTTTTTCAATATAGTCCTTTCACCTAATTAACCTTTTAAAGATTAAAATTTCTTAACGAAACTTGAATAAAACCTTAATAACACTTCGTAAATATATATAAAAATATTTACGACTCGTTTTATATAAATAAGGTCCCGATACCTCATTTTCTAAAACCACTTGACTTTAGGGTCTTACCACTTGAACTTAATTAATCACTTATATAACATAAATTACCAAATTAAAAACCTTTTTAAATCCATATTTGACTCATAAATATTAAATAATAATATTTACGAACTTACTTGTCAGATTTGTGGCCCCAAAACCACTAATTTTGACACCACTGAAAAATGGAATGTTACAGCTCCCTTTTAGTAAAAGTCATTTTCAATTTAAGCTCTCCCTATATAAAAATCATTTTCAATTTAAAGCTTAAATATTTGGAGCATAAATATTTTAAATAAGTACAAATTTGACATTCATTTTGATTTGAAAATTTGGTCACTAATCTTGGCATATAAGTAATCAATTAACCATTAAAATTTTCTTTTCTCTTCTCCCTATTTTTGTTATATATAAACAAATAAATAATAAAGCTCCCAAGAGGAAAAGAAAGTGGTTAGTTCAAAGATAGATATTAAACATAAAGAACTAATGAACTACCATACCAATCAACATTAAGGTACAATCACATAGAATTTGCCTTTTATCACCTTGAAGCAATGCACCTTACCTACAAACATAGAATTAAGTTTTTGGTACCCAATATCTTTTGGGTCCATAATCATTAGTCTTCAAAATCTTAGTCCTTTTAAGTATCCATTTTAAAAGAGTTTCCTTGTCTTGAGTAACACTAAGTCCTTTAGGGACCCATACACTCTTAACAAGTTTTCCCTTGTAAAATCTTGAGGGACCTTTATGTTTATAGTAATTAAAACTATTTTTAACAAATTGTTTATTTTGAATTTTCTCCTTTTCCAAAAACTTTGATAGAGCGAGCTTTTTCATTTTTAAGAAACTCAAGTTGCTTTTGATGATCCTCATGAACTTGTGAAAGTAAATTATGCAAGTCTAGAATTTTCTTTTCAAAGTCATTAATAATTTCTTGCTTTTTTTGTTTACTTTCTCTTCAAGTTCATAATTAGTTTTGGAAAGTAAGTCATTTCATTTTGCAATTTTGAAACATTTTTCTTGTGTTTTGACATCATGACTTCAAAGTCCACACCCAATTCATCATAGGCATCTTGCAACTCATCAAAGGAATAATCCTTTAAAGTAGATGAGTTAGAAGTTACCTTAGGATAATTGATGACCATAAGACATAAGTTGGCTACTTCATCATCGGATGAGTTTTCATCACTCCAAGCAACAACATAGGCCTTTTGTTTGCTAGACCCATCATTTTTAAGTTGAGGATAATCATACTTGATATGTCTTAGCTTCTTGCATTCATTGCAAATAATGGGATTTTTCTCCTTGGTAGATTCAAGTTTGAGTCTTTCCTTCTTTTGAAGTTCTCTTCCTTTGTTGGACCACATGAATCTCTTGAATCTTCTAGCAAATATCTCTATCTCTTTATCTTTATCCACCTCTTCACTTGATTCACTATTATTATTAGTGGTGGATTTTAGAGCTTTACCAACATTCTTTTTCATAAGTCTTTCTTCTTCACTCCTTTTGTTAAGCCTTATCTCATATGTAAGCAAATAACCAATAAACTCATCAAAGGAGAGTGAGTTGAGATCCTTTGATTCCTCTATTGCCGTCACTTTAGCTTCCTAAGATGTTGGGAGACTATTCAACATCTTCTTCACCATCTCCTAGTTGGGATAGATCTTTCCAAGGGCTTTGAGACCATTGATGATGTGGGTGAAGCGATCGGACATCTCCTTAATTCCTTCTTCCAGTTTTACTTTAAACAACTCATAATCAAGGGTGAGAAGACTTATCTTGGACTCCTTAACTCTACTTGTCCCTTCATGGGTGACTTCAAGCTTGTCCCATATTTCCTTGGCATTATTGCACAAGGAGACTCTAATGTACTCTACTTGTCCCGTTCACTCTCGTCATTTGGGAAAATAACACCTTTGACCCTTTTCATAGGAATGAATGACCCATTTGTAATTATCCTCCAAACATCACAATCGTTGGCTTGGATGAATAGCTTTATTCTTGTTCTCCAATCTGAGTAGTTGGAGCCATTGAATAGAGGAGGCCTCATGGTGGAATGTCCTTCTCCCAATATGGTGGAATTTGGCTCCAAAGTGGACATCATTTTGTAGAATGAGTTTATGGTCGTTTGAGCTTCTTCGAGGATCGTCTCTTGGTTGTTAAACTATCTTTAGAGACTAGCTCTGATACCAATTGTTAGCTCAAAAGGATCAACTCAAGATCAATGATAAGGAGGTTGAATCGACCTATGAGAAGTTGCGGTGGAAGCAATAAAATTGTGCAATAAAGGACATAAGGATTTATAGTGGTTCGACCCCAATTGCCTACTTCACTACCTTAGCTTTCCATAACTAAGGATTTTCCCAAATTCACTAATTTGGCAATCTTTGAGGACAATGTTTAACCTTAAAATCTCTTTTAAGACTTATACCCTAAAATCTTAAGATACAACTCCCTTAAGGTTTCTACCCAAACCTAAAGAATAAACCCTCTCTAAAAAGAGATACAAATAAGCAAACAAAGAAAACAATCCTCACAAGATTAGGATGTTTGCCAATTAAACAAATACAAAGAAGAACACTTGAGCTAAATGAATACAATGAAAGCTCACAAGTGCCTACAAGAAAAGGTATGAAAGATTTAACCTCTAGGTTGTTTCGATTTATCTTTAAGCTTTGCACATTGCTCTTTTTGTTGCTAGACCTTTGGAAGATGATATTTATACCCTCTAATTGATTTCCAACCGTTGTGGTTGTTGTGGAAGTGAATATATCCATTGAGGATGAAATACTAGGTCATTAACTGCACCTGCAGTAATGAATATCGATTCCTAGTAAAAGGGTATGGATATTTTTTGTAATTAATTCAGATTTCAATGATCGTTGGAGCAGAAGTATCGATACCTTAGGAAATATATCGATACCCAATTGATACCTACCAGGGTTTGAAACAAACAGAATGTCAATTTATCTTGGAGCAATTCTAACTTGTTTGAAAAGGGTTAAAACATTTTTGAAAATGTTTAACTCAATTGAAACCATTTCAACTTGATTTTATCAAATTGCTCAACTTTATTTTTATTCAAAAACACTTTAATTTGTTATATCAAAACATATTATCCAATAAGGCTTAGTTAACAAAAAGCTTGAAGATGATCCCCACAATCTGAGAAAAATTGTTAAAACTCTTTTAAAAGAAAACTTAAAGAGAATTTTATTAACTCAACGTGAATAATGAATAAATTGATTGTTGAATAATAATGATTTGATTTGTGTACTATTAAAAGACCTTTATGTAAGCTAGCTAACTACATTTAAATAAAAATATTAAGTATATTGAAACTCAAATTACCCTAAACAAGAAATAGTTTTAAACTAAACTTTTTATTGACATAAAACTCCTAAATAGCTTAAAATATTTAAAAATATATAATATTCAGAATAAATAAATAATAAAATAATAAAACTTAATAAATACAATATTGGACCTGTATATAATAAAAATTAAGCCTAAAGCTTAACCCAATATGATTTACCAAATAAAAAGCCTGAAACTTGTAATTTTTGTAATAATCCCGTCCAGAAATTCTGTTCATGCAGTCTTCACTAAAACGGTCATTACTTGAGATCCCGAACTTGAAAGTGAGTGATTCAAAATGTGTCTTGAAGCTAAGAGGCAGCTCTTTAGACACTATTCAAACATCTAAGCCCATAAATGTCTGGATCTAATCCAAAAATTCATCGCAAGTTGACTAATCTTTTTAGCTAGAAAATGGCAATTTGATTGAATTAACTTTAATAAATTCCACCCACTACGTACATGCATCATTTACCCTTTCCTCATAAAGTTTTATCCTCACATATTGTCTTTGACCGAGTCTTGGTTTGATTTGCGTGGCCTTTGACCTTGTCATTGGACCTTGAGGTAGTGTAAACCCATCACATCCATGGGCCTGAAATTGGGCCTTGAGATCGCATCATTCTCCCATTCCTCAAGAAGATTCATCCTCGAATATTCAGCTATAGAAACAAAAAAGGATTAGAATTAGTAACAATAAAAGCAAACAAATACTTATCTAACCTTTTTTCTTGTGCACCAAAACTATATCTAGGATCAAAGATGTGATTTTGATCCCCCAAATTAGCATGGATCAAGTACCACTTTTTCAAAAATAAATAGTTAACACTAAACAAAGAAATGTTAGGCACGTGAGTGTTTAAGTAAAAAATAACCTATAACATTCTTTGAATATGCATGGTCATCCATAAGAATTTCCAACGATGAGTCAAGAATTTCACATAACAATAAAAATCAAGAAGGTTAATATTATTATGTAAAAATTCATCATTAAAGGTCAAGATAGAAAATTTTATTGCAAGAAGAAATGTATAAAATGCTTCAATAACCCTATCTAATGCAAGAAAATTACTATTTTTAACATTTACAAAACTAGATAAACCTAGAAAATCAATTGAACTTTCAGACCAAGGTTTAATGAAATTTGACCAATGAGAAAGCATGTATTAAGGAAGTATTTTACAAACAAAATCAATAGCATACTTACAAAAAGAACATTCAAGGTATGCCTTATTAAATCAATTTCTAATGTTTCCTTACCTTTGTTACCTTGTAGAACTTGAGGGGAATTATAAATGTTCAACTTACCTCTTTCCCACAAGTAAAATCTTCTATCAATGGTAGAGTAATGTAATTAGAAGTCTATCAATGAATTCTTTAAATCTTGTAATAAAGAAATACCACTGAACAAATTTGAGTTATGATTAGTTAAAAGATAAGCATTCCTCACTTTTGCATGGGTATTTTCTTGCTTTTCATTTTCTTTTCTCACTAGAGAACTCTCCAATTTTACCTCATATATATTTTCACTCACCAAAAGTGGACCATGAAGTAGACTTTTTATTACACTCGAAAAATCTGGTTAGTGGAATCAAGTTACTAAACCGAAGGTTGTGTCAAATATTGAAAATTAGGGTCGAAAGTTAGTAATTAAAGAATTTAAAGTTACATATTTGAGTTTTTAATTTATTGTTTAGCTAAAAAAATTCAATTTTAAGGTTTAATTTGGAGAAAATGAGTTTTAATTGATTTAGGACCTATTTGGAAAAGGGAAAAGTTAGGAGTGACTAAAAGGGAAAAAGTTCAAATTTTGCAATTTGGCTTTCAAAATTCAGCCATTCACATCTTCCCATCCCGTTTGTCGTCATTCAAAAATAAATTTCCCTAAACCCCAAATCCATTTATTTGATCTCTAAAACCTAACCCTTGTGATTTTCTCATCTCCCGAATTCTGAAATCTCTCCTAATTTTAAGAAAACCCAAAAAATATTATAAATTTCCTCATTCGATTTCCAAACAAATTTTCTGAAATTCAATCTTTAGTTCGTTCTTCTTCTTGATCGAGGTAAAGTTTTGTTTCTTATTAAGTTTTGATATATTCTACCTTTTTATATCAAGTTTTGATTGGTTGTAAAAAGAAATTCATGTTTTAATTGAAACTAGGATCTTTAATGGAGGAATCTGAGTTTTCCAATTAAAATATTGGTTCTAAGTGTCTTTCAACTTGTTTTGATTAGATTAAAAGGTTTTTAAACTCATTTTAAAATTTTGTTAAAAGATTTAAAGGTTATGTTGAGTTTTCATTAAAAATAGCCATGGTTATCAAAATTTTTGGAACCATAAGTTTATGGAGTATTAAGTGTTTTGAGGGTTGAGAGTCCTTCTTTATTGAAAAATTAAATGTTTAGAATTGATTTTAAGTGATAGGAATGAATTTGGATTAAGATATTTGAGGTTTGGCTAAGCTAGTAAAAAATTTCTATTCCAAGAGGAGCTAGTTTAAACCAACATTTTTGTTTGATTTGAGGTGTGTTATTGGTTGTTAATTTTCTTTATATGTTGTGTGGTTAATATTGAGAAGACTTAGAATTGTTGGAACCCTCTTCAAGTAAGACAAAAGGCAAGTAAAGCTAGTTTGAACTTTCGACAAACAAGTGAAAGCATGATCAGTGAGTGTTTTGGAATTGTTGCTTGTAGGCACGATTCATAGTGTTAAATGGAAGCTTAGGAGTAGCCTAAGCCCCTATCCTAAGTTCTGAGTGTAAGCCTTCTTACTCCTTTTGTGTATTTTGCAAAATTGTGATTATGTGATTGTGTTAATATGTTAAATGGAACTACTACTTTTATGAATGTATATGTGATTTATTATGGTTATAGTTCATTGAGCAATATGCTAGCAGTTGTGAGTGTAGCAATAGAGAGCATGGTAAGCATGTTATATGTAAGTGATAGTGTTGTGTGTATGATGTTTAATGAGCAGTGAAAATGTGCAAAAAATGGTAAGTAAATATGTGTATAATTGTGGATATTTTGGCCTTGTAATCTCTTGAGACCGTTGAATATAGTTGGCACGCCATAATGTTTGTGAGTACTCACTCTTGTGTTGTGATTTGGGGCATTAAGGCTTAGGACAGTTTGGAGAGATAAGGGAATGTGAGCTAAGCTACATTCATTGGGATATGTTGGTGTGTTGAAGAGTGTTAGCTTGATGCTACACTTATGGGATATGTTAGACTTTTTGAGTCATTAGTGTGTTGGGGATCCGTGTATCCAATGTGTGGTGATAGAGCCCACTTTTACATTTCATAGTCCTAACTTTCCAAATTATCACTTAATGAATTGTATATAGAGTATGTTGTATGTATATGCTTGTGAGTACATAAGTTAGACCAATAAGATAAATGAAGTGTGACTTTGTTGGCTCGATGGTGTAATTAAATATAGTTGTGATTGTGCTTTAGTTTCTTTTGTTTAACGTATGATATTGTGTACATTTACAGTAATTCCGATCATTCACTGAGCTTGTTTAAGTTCATACACTCCTTACTAAATCCTTGTAGATTGTTAGCATTTTTCGTGTGAATGGTGGGACCAGGTGTTGTATGTAAATAACTAATGCAATTGTGCAAGTGTACATGTCATTCAAGTAATAAAGTAATAAGTAAGTATCATCTCAATAGGGATCGTAAATTGGTAAGAGATTGATTAAGTTATTATAATCTTATTAACTATACTAAATAGTAGGAAATACTCTTAAATTGAATAAGGTGTTGGTATAATGAATTAATGTAATTTAATGTTCAAAACAAAGACTTGATATGGCAAATAAAATGTATTGGCAAATTACAGAGAAAAGCAAGTGTAATTATGTTGTTGAATGAATAGGGCTGGAATTATTTAGGTGAAATGCTCATATCAAAATAATGTCATGGAAAAATATTGTGTAATCAACTGCTCAGAGAGTTACTATTATAACTTTCCTCTTTTGATAGCCAGATTTTAAGCTAAAAATCTAAGTTACTATATGTCTACAGAACTTTGGATTAATAACTGCAATGATTGTTTTTCTCTGCACAACTCGCAACATCTATGTCTTAAGTGCTACGAATATTCTGTCAAACATTCACTTGCATCAAACTATTCTAGATCCAGTATATTTAACCTTTTCAGAATTAAAAATACATCTATGAACAAAATATACAATCAACTATGTCTAGAGCTTGCACTCATTTATTTAACATAAGCATAAATCGAATGAAACAGTGATATAGGCAATCTCAAATCATGAGCATTAAAGATGATAAACATTCACCCAAATAACTCCAACCCAAAAAATATTTAGTTCATGGGTGGAAAGGTAAACATTGGATTTAAATCATTCATCAGCATTTAAAGAAGTTTGAATAACAGAAATCAGGAAAATTAAAGGAAGAACTGCAGGATTTCTCGACACACTCCAACTTCTCTTTTATCTTCCAATCATACATGAATCTAGGATAGATGTCTCTTCCCCTTCTTTACGTATGTATTCTACTCTCTATAGTTGCTACCCTTTCTTTCTCTAAAATTCTCTAATGGATTTTTTCTTTGTGCAGAGAGAGGATTGCTGTCACCAATCTCTTTCCCACACAAATTCTCCTCCTTTTTTTTTTCTTATTCTCTCTCCTTTTATTGGGTGATCCGTCCCATCTCAGCATGCATTTTTCATTTCTCTTTTTAGGTTGGTTTTCTGGTACACGTCCAGCTAACTAAGAGTGACGTGGATAGACTGCTGAGTCATCTTTTCAGAATTGCCATGGAAATTATGTTGGCTATATTAAAGATGATAAACATTTCCAGGCCGGGTGAGGGGTGTTACACTTTTATCATGTAAGTTCTCTTTTCTTTCAATCTTTTCACATGATTTTTCCTTACTACCCATATCCCCTTCACAAGTATGGTGAATATTAAATTCAGTACAATATATCTTAATAGGAGAACATGATTTTTCTATCTAATCTAACTCCACAGATTCGAGTAAAAAATCTCACTACCATCTTTTTCTGGTTCACAAAGTTTGCTATCACAAATATTTTTTCCACTAGAGTAATAGTCAACAAAAGGCACAAAGTCATACTTTCTAGTTGGACATTTAATTGGACACCGTAAACCCGCATGATCTTTTGAGCTACACCAATAACATTTCATAATAGGTGAGAGATCAATTGTACTCTTTCTTTCATTTGACCATCCCTTCTTGAAGTACTCATCAACTGAAAGTCATAATTACTTTCTAGTTGGACATTTAATTGCACATCGGAAAACCTCATGATCTTTTGAACTACACCAATAACATTTCACAACAAGTGAGAGATCAATTGTTCTCTTTCTTTCATTTGACCATCTTTTCTTGAAGTACTCATCAATTGATCGATTTCCTTGAACATGGGTCGAAGTTTTGTTTTGACCTCTTTGTACTAATGAGAAGGAACAAAATGCTTTCGCATCACTTGCTTCAACTCGTCCCATGTTGTAATTACCCTTTCATAGTTTCTTTGACGATTAATTCCAAGTTGAGTCCACCAACTCAACGCATAATCTGAAAATTTAAGGCTTGTCAATAGGACCTTTTCCTCTTTCAGGTATTTATAATAACAGAACATAAGTTCTATTTTTTATTCCCACTCACAATATGCCTTGGGATCATTCTTTCCATATAGAGAACTTTGGTTTAGCCAAAGAAGGCTGTCCACAATCATTATTAACCAAAGTTTCATCATTTGCACGAGGGGCACGTTTAGCATTACTTCCACTAACATGAGGTTGTTCAACCACAACACCATCATCATTGCCGAAATTATGAGTTAAAGGTTCATTTTGGGCATTCAAGCACTCCAAGATTGCTTGAAGTAGAGCATCCCATTGTCTGTCTTGAACATCCCATTGTTTGTCTTTAGCTTCTCGAGCATTTAGATCTTGTTGTATCTTGCTAACCAAGTGATCGAACTTATCATTGACCTCGTAGAGGTAGTTTTGTAATTTTGACATGAAACCAACAAGGTTCTCTGTTGTAACTGGTGGCTTTACATTTGGATTATCACTCATTTTTCTACTATGAGTATCATGAGTCATTGTGCAAGCTTGAAAAGAACACAACACTCAAAAAGAAAAGAAGAAGAAGCAAACCTCACCATTATGTGCTTAGAAATAAAGTTAAATTCTCAATGAGGTCAGAATTAATATTGTGATTCTTTTAAAATTTTTTATATCAACTAATCAGAATGTATTAGCATCAAACTAGTAATGCAAGCCTAGCAGCACTAACACTATGTTTGGTTGGGTGTATTGGATTAGCCAATACACCCCTAATCCGTGAGCCCCACTTAAGCCCCTCTTAAGCAGTTGTTTGGTTCAATGTATTGGCTAATACACCCCTAATACGTTACGACCCTAATCCCCGAAAATCTCTATTTTCTAATCCCTGGCTCCTCCTCAGTTTACATCTGTTTTAGTTTCACGCCCTAATTTGCCCTCTGTTTCCTGGGTTTGTCTCTCCTTTATCTCCTTCATTGCTTGCTTTGCCTTCGGCCAGTAGCCCCAATTTCTTGCTTCGCCTTTATCTCCTTTCTTTGTTTTTTGTAACATACTGAAGTTTTAACCCAGAAGCCCCAAATTCTTCTCCTTTCTTTCTTTGTTTTCGGTAACA
>CM025255.1:17712729-17724161 GCA_013677275.1 Gossypium schwendimanii | reverse complement strand
CAACCAAACTGCCACATCTCCAGTCACTGTCACCGTCAATCCTCCATGTTTACCTTTTATCCTTTTTCTTCATAATATTTTATTTATTATTTTTCTTGTATTATCATTTATTGTTATTAAATTTATTAGCTTTTTTTTATTCCTTAGTTTTTATTTATTCATTTATTATGATTACTTTCATTGTTATTATTTTTTAGTTCTAGTGGAATGATACTTAGTATTATTATTTTCATTTATTATTTTCTTATTTTATTACTTAGTATTATAGTTGTTATTGATTATTTCAATCTTATTATTATTTTCAGTAATGTTAATTCTTGATTTTTTAGTATTAAGTCATGTTTCTTTTAGTATTCTTTCATGATTATTGTTTATATTATTTTCGCTGCTAATTTATTTTCTTTCATCGAGTTGTTGGCGTTGACTTCGATTTTTATTTCATGGGTTATTATATTGCCTCTATTATGATTGGTTCGTCTATTTGCTTCCTTTGATTTTAATATTTGATTGTTTTATTTTATTGCAGATTCTCCATGATGAACACTAGAGGGAAATCCAAGGTTGCTGTCCCCGCTTCAAAAAAGCGGAAGACTCCGGGTGCAACTTCTTCTTTGGGCGCTTCCGCCAAGGCCTACCATCCATGTCTCCGATTCTCACAGGGTCCCCAAGAGGACCTATATCAGCATCTCTGACAGCGGCCAGTGGGACTAGGTCGTTCTATGCATGTCTAATTAGCTGATAGAGTGCTTGCACTAATTGCCACAACTAATTGAGATCGGTTCTTCTCCATCATTGAGCCCACCTACTCAGAGCTTACTCTCGAGTTTTGTTAAACAGTCTTCTTACAACACGTGATGTTGACCCATGATGAGCCACACACTATTACTTTTAGACTCGATGGCACGACTCGTCATATGAGCGTCTCGAAGTTCAGAGCTATTTTAGAACTCTATACTGAAGAGTTCATGAGTACCAAGGCATTCCTCACTTTATACCGACACATCCACTACTCGCCTTCTTTATGCTGGGTAGACCTTACTTCGAGTACAACACCCTATGATCTGAGTCGATTGAAGGCGACTTCTTTACTTCCGGCCTTACGCTATATCCACGCCATCTTAGCTCACACATTGATCGGTTGGAGGGAGAGCACCGGAGTCGTTGTTACATTTCACGCTTACTTCCTTTGAAGCATGGCAACGGGGAGCACTTTTGATCTTGCCTACTTCATCACCCTAGCTTGCCGCCATCAGACAGAGCACAGTAGGAAGGGTCCTATCTGCTTAGGCCTTTACGTGACTCGCCTCGCATGACACTTTAACATCCTCGACACTTTAGAGTAGTCCTCCTCCTTCACACTTGTTGGACAGATGACCTCGTAAGAGTCATCAAGTATGGGTCACATGAGGATGATCGAGTGACTGGGTGGTATGGATACTCCTCGATACCATTTATCTTATTCTGACCTTCAGGATGAGCATGACGACTTCACTGATAATGTCTCCTTCCACCACGAGAATCTACCTCCATATCCACCTCCAAGTCACCGCACAACTACTTCTACTGCCAGCCTCGTGGACCTCTTCAAGTGGTTCACTCGTTTCAAGCAGCACTATTTTAAGCGTTCTAACAGTATTTATGCGACTTTGCAGTAGATCTATCAGCACCTCCACATATCTTCTTTAGCGTCTACGCCTCACGACCCCGATGCCTTCGACGATGAAGATCACTGATTTTATTTCTTGTGTTTTATTTTTTTTACTCGAAACCATGCACTACATTTAGATTTGCCTACAATTCCGGTTTTCATTATTCTGGCGAATTGATCCATATTCAGGGCAGTTTCAGTATTCTCCCTCTCTTATGAAATTTTGCTTATACTGTGCTTATATCTTTTTGTACACTGAGGACAATGTACATCTTAAGTATGGGGAGGTTATTCAAATAATTATTAGAAAATCCCTAAATTATTTCTTGTGTTTAAGTACTATTCTCATACTTTCGTTATATTAAATTATTTTTTATTTGAGATTTGTATTGATGATGTTTTGGATTAATTATTAGATACTTGTGCATTGATTGATTTAAACTTCAAGACATGAGAGAGTCAAGCATGATAAGTTATTTTTCAAAAATTAAAATTTTTTTAGGTTGTTTCCCTGAATTGAAGTATTATCTTGAAGTTTTAACTTGCAAGTTTGACATCAAAACCATGATTTTTTGTGAGATTTTGATCTTTTAGAGCATACATTTTTCACGCTCATTCTATTATTAGTTATGAATGCTTCAACTTGAGTTGTTATTCTAGATTTTGCTTCGATTATGCATGTCTAGACCACACCTTTGATTTGATGTACTGAGATGATAGATGTACTTAGGTTTAATCCACTTATCCAATAAAAAGTCTATCTTTTGAATTAACCCTTAGTAAACCCCATTGAGCCTAACATCTCTTTTCTTGATTAACCCAAGAATTTTAACCCATAACTCATTTTTCCTTGTGGCTCTTTCCCGTTTTATTGACTCCCTTTTTGTCGAGATTTAATTTGGTTAGTTCCTAACTATGCTCTTTCATTTGATTTGTTAAATTTTCTTTCTTGATTCTTGTTTAAAAAAAGAGAGAAATAGAAAAAAAATTGATTATTAATTAGTTATTTGTTAAATGAGCTTGAACAATTAATTTCATATCTTGAGAAAAAGCTCGTTTTTTATTCTTGTTTATTCTTGAATGATGCATTTGTTTTGAATTCAGCATTTGTTTATTTTTTTCTAGTTTGGTAATTTATCATATCGATCTCGATTATAACAAACTTTTCTGGCTTTTTTCTGCACCCCATTACAACCTCTTAAAGACCTTTTGATTGGCGTGTCATATCATTTATAGTGGTGAAGATTTGATTTTCAAGCAAGCTTATGGTAATGACATTTCTTGTTCGACTGTTGAGTGCTTATTTCTTGAACCTTAAACACTTTAAGTGCTTTGAGTGAATCTTTAGTGAGGATGTCAATTCTTGTTGATTTTGAATTAAAGGTAATTACTCAGATAAGGGGAGATACCTATATTTTCGTACTTTAAAAATTTTGACTTGGATTGTTTGAATCTTTATTGCCCTTTTAGTTGAATTTTCAATGCATGATTATTTGTGAATTATTTCGAAACATTATTGATGAGAATTACAAGTTGAGAAAGATTAACTTTAATGTGAGTTGAGGATTTTGCTTGAGGACAAGCAAATGCTTAAGTGTGGAGATATTTGATAAGTGATAAAACTAACATATTTTAATCCCATTCTTAATACATTTTTGGATGATTATTTATGCAAATTGGTGAATTTGATGCTTCTAATCCTTTGAATTCATGTTCCTATACTTAGGTGAGCATTCAGGAGTTAAAGAAGCAAAAAACGAGTAAAAATCAGACAGAAAGGATAGATTTTAGGAGCTACATGGGTTGGATACACAGTCGTGTGAGCCACACAGGCTGGACATACGGCCATTTGCCAGACTGTGTCAAATTCGTAACTTGCTTCCCAAATAAGCAAGAAAAAGTAATTTTTAGGCTTCCTAAGCATTATAAAGTCTATAAATATAAAATAGAAGAGGAGATATGGGAGCCATCAGAAAATATTGCAGAAAACAACTTGAAGAACACCATTGGAGCCAACTTTGAAGCAGATTCCCATTAAGATCGAAGTCCTCGTTTTAATTTCTTTTGAATTTCTTATGAGTTTCTTTAGTTCTTGTGGTTTTTTTTTACTTTGAGATGTTTTTATTCAAAATTATGAACTAATTCCCTAGGTACTAGGGAAGATGAAACCTATGATGAATTCTATTATTTAATTTATATTTTACGTGATAAATACTTTATTCTTATTCTCAGTTATGTGTGCTTATTTCTTATTTTAATATTTCTAGGATATTAATTCATGTTTAATGTGCTTAATTCAGTGGAGGGAAAGTCCCTAGTTAAGAGCGGATCTAACATAAATGAGTGGAGCTGCATGCAATCCTAGAAATAGGACGACATAAATCTATCGAATTAGAGTCAAATCTAATAAGGGAATCCATAGATTGAGTTAATGTGACGATAGGGGTTTTAATTAGAAAGAGATTTCAATGAATCAACGTAGAGTCAATTGTTCTTACTCTCGAAAAAGAAATTAGCATAATTTAGGAATTTCTATGGATCAAGATACCAAGTGAATAAATCTTTTAATTCAGACTCATAATAATAGATGAAGTCTAGGTGGATTCTTTCCTGGGTATTGTCTCTCTCATTGGTTATTATTCAATTATTTTCCTAATTTATTCACTGTTGTGTTCTTGGTTAAATTAGTTTAGTAATTTTAGTTTAAAACCCATCGCTCCAAATTGTCGGCTAAATAATAGAAAAATAATAATTACTAATACTTTTAGTCTTCGTGGATATGATATCTTTACTCACCATAGCTATAATAATTATCGATAGGTGCACTTGCCTTTATCATATTTTTAGTTAGTCGCGTGAGATACATCAGTACAATTTCCCTTTTTTGATGTTTCTATTTATGCTTTAATCAATCTTGGATCAACGCATTCATATAAGTATTGCATTAGTAACGGAGAAAATATGCTGGTAAAGTTGATTGAGTTTGATACTAGAGTATTAAAACCTTTAGGTAAGTGCATAGTAGTTAATAAGATATGCAGGAAGTATCCATTGAAAATACGAGGTTATGAATTTCTTGTTGATCTAATGTTATTGTCGTTTAACAAGTTTGATGTCATCATTGGTATGGACTGGTTGATCGTACATGATGCCATTTTTAACTATAAAGAGAAGCGAATTGTATTGAAATGTCAAAATGATGAAGTAGTTAATGTTGAAACCGATCAGGAAGATTGTGTTACCAATATTATAACAACTTTGACAGCTTAAAAGCTGGTTAGAAAAGGATGTGAAGCTTATTTAGCTTATGTATTGGACACGAGAGTGATAGGAACAAAAATTGAGAAAGTCCTAACTGTGTGAGAATTTGCTTATTGCCGGAAAAATTACTAGGGTTACCACTGGAAAGAGAAGTGAAATTTATAATTGAATTAATGCTTGGAAGTGCTCCGATTACAATTGCTCCATATAGAATGACTTCTATTGAATTGAAAAAATGAAAAAATTAGTTGCAAGAACTTATTGATCACAAATTCATTAGACCAAGCATATCATCGTAGGGTGCACAGATTTTTCTTTTGTTAAAAAGAAGAATGGAACATTGAGACTGTGCATTGATTACCAACAATTGAACAAGGTCACGATAAAGAACAAATAACCGTTGCTATGCAATGATGACCTATCTGATCAGTTGAACAGAGCCACCGTATTCACGAAAATTGATCTCCAATCAGGATATTATAAGTTATGAGTTAAGGAATCAGATGTATCAAAAACTACTTTTCAAACCTGATATGGACACTACGAATTCCTAATAATGTCATTCGATTTTACCAGCGCCCTTACTGTATTTATGGATATGATGAACAAGGTATTTCATCCATTCTTAGATTGATTTTAAGTTGTGTTAATTGATGATATTTTGATTTATTCGAAGATTGAAGTTGAGCACTCCCAGCACTTACGATCTGTGTTGCAAACATTGCGAGAAAAATGAATGTATGCAAAGTTTAGTAAATGTGAATTTTGGCTCCGAGAAGTTGGATTCCTTGGTCCTGTAATCTTTGTAGATGGTATCTGTATTGATCCAAACAAAATTTCTATAATCTTGAAATGGAAACCTCTAAGGAATGTCAGTGAAGTGAGGAGTTTCTTGGGTTTTGCTAAATATTATAGATTGCTTGTCAAGGGATTTTCAATTCTTGCGTTACCGTCGACTAAGCTATTATAGAAGGAGATTAAATTTTTCTGGATTGAAAAGTGTCCTTAAAGTTTTGATAAACTAAAAGCAATGCTAACAGAAGCCCCCATGTTGGCGCAACTAGAATCTGGAAAGGAATTCGTTGTTTATAGTAATGCTTCGCTCAGTGGATTAGGTTGCATTTCGGTGCAAGAAGGTAAGGTGATTGCTTATGCTTCTCGACAGTTAAATTCACATGAGAAGAACTATCTGACGCTCGATCTAGAATTTGTAGTTGTTACCTTTGCTCTAAAAATCTAGAAACATTACTTTTATTCAGAAAAATTCCATATACGCACTGATCAAGTCGTTGTTTATGGTAATGCTTCGCTCAGTGGATTAGGTTACATTTCGATGCAAGAAGGTATGGTGATTGCTTATGCTTCTCGATAGTTAAATTCACACGACAAAAACTATCTGACGCCCAATTCAGAATTGGTAGCTGTTACCTTTGCTCTAAAAATCTTGAAACATTGCTTTTATTCAAAAAATTTCCATATACGCACTAATCATAAAAGCTTGAAATATTTGTGGACGTGAAAAGAGTTAACCTTGAGATAACGTTGGTGGCTTGACTACCATTTGAGAAAAGCTAACGTTGTGGCTGATGCTTTAAGTAGAAAGTTTTTAATTGCTTTGAGAGCACTATATACGCACCTGATGCTTGAATGTGATGGTTCTATCTTAGTTGAGTTACGAGTGAATTTGATTTTTTTGCAAAGAATTCATAAGTAGCACAAAAAGGACCCAAAGTTGTTAGCTATGCAGAAGTTGATTGAAATTGGTCAGATAAGTAAGTTTAGTATTGGTGATAATGATAATTTAATTTTCACAATCGGTATGTGTACCAAAAGACTTGAAATTAAAAAGATTTTTTTTATGAAGCTCAAGAATACTTATTTGATTCATCCGGGTGGTACCAATATGTATTGTGCTTTAAAAAATGTATTGGTGGCTATGAATGAAGCGTGAAATCCTAGAGTTCGTAGCAAAGTGTTTAGTGTGCCAACAAGTGAAACTTGAGCATCGAGTTCCATCTAGTCTACTCCAACTAGTAATGATTCCTGAATGGAAGTGAAAACATGTTACAGTAGATTTTGTATTAGGTTTGCCTTTGACATCAAGCAAGAAGAATGTGATTTGGGTAATTTTTAAGAGATTAACCAAGTCTGTACATTTTATTCTAATTCGAACTAATTTTTCACTTAATAAGCTATTTGAATTGTACGTGGCTGAAATTGTTAGACTACATGGTATATCGCTGTCTATTATTTCAAAATGTGATCCATGGTTTACTTCTAGATTTTGGTATAAATTACATGAAGCTTTGGGTACCAAACTGAATTCCAGTACAACATTTCATCCACAAACATATGGATAGTCTGAGCGAGTGATATAAATGCTTAAAGATATGTTTCGCTATTGTGTTATGGAATTTAGGGTAGTTGGGAGAAATTCTTACCACTAGTTGTGATCGTATACAATGAAAACTATCAGTCAAGTATCAAAATGGCACCGTATGAAGCTTTGTACAGAAGAAAATGTAGAACCCCGTTGTATTGGTCTGATTTAAGTTAAAATAAGTTAGCAGGAACTGATCTAGTTCACAAAATAGAAAAAAAGGTTAGAGTTATTAGGGATTGTTTGAAAGCTGCCTCTGATCGAAAAAAAGTCATATGTGGATTTGAGAAGGAAAGGCATCGAGCTTCAAATTATTGACAAGGTATTCTTGAATGTCTCACCTTGAAAGAAAGTCATATGAGGTTCTTGAATGAATTGGTCCAGTGGTATATAGATTAGCTTTACCTTTAGAGCTTAAGAAAATCCACAATGTGTTTCATGTATCAATGCTACATCGATACCGTTTTGATCCATCTCATGTGATATCTTTGAGTGAAATAGAATTGCAACCTGATTTAACTTACAGTGAGGAATCGGTGAAGATTTTGGCACTAGAAGTAAAAGAATTGAGAAACAAGTGGATAGCTATAGTAAAAGTTTGTGGCATCGCCATCGTATTGAGGAAGCTACTTGGGAGCTGGAGGGAGCCACTTGGCAGCTGGAAGAAACCTTAAGGTCACAATACCCGGATCTCTTTTCAAGTAAGATTTTCGAGTACGACAATTCCAAAAGGGGAAGCGAGTTGTAACAACCCATTTCTAGTGGTACCAAAAATAGTAGTTTCGAAACCCTGTTCTCCGATTATCGAGTCTGTAAATATTAATATTTAATAATCATTGCTTCAATATAGCGTTATATGAAACTTTGGTTCAGTAATTTGATTGATTAGAAAATTAATTATAGTATAGAGATTAAATTGTAAATGTGATAAAATTTAATTACTAAGGATTTCTATTTACTAATGATAATACATTAATCGATTAGGGCCTAAAATGACAATATAGCCCTTCTTTTTAGTGACTGATTAGGTGTTGGCATTATTTAAAATTATGTTAATTTTATATAATAATTAGATTATATATATACCGTAACATAAGGGATGGTGGAAGGGGAATTCAATTTTTTTCATCTTCTCCATCACCATCTTTCTTCCTTGTTGAGCGAGGGAAGTTCAACCAAGTTTTGTGCTCTTGTATGGTAAGCTAATCTGACCCTGTTCTGCATGGATTTTGTGTTTTTGATATTGTTGTACTTCAATCTAGCTAACAATTGTGTCCGTTTCTAAAACTGTTAAGGATTCTTGAGATTTCCATTGTTGAATGCTTGAAATTATGGTGTTAAATGATTAGATTAGAAGAGAGGTTATGAAAAAGGACCACTTTGTAAAATGAAAATTTGTTAGATTTGAATATTAGGACTAAAGTGTAAAAATTTTAAAACCAGTTTGAGATTTCTATAAACGTTGTTATAAAAAGGCTCGATTGTATAATGTGTGAAGATCAAAGGAATTATGTTATATTATGCTTGAATTGACTTATACACATAATAAGCTGATAAATGGCATTTGGTTGATGAAAATTGAGTTAAATTATGTTATAGATTAAGATTTGAATCTGCTAAAAGAAGATCGCGGGAAAGGGAAAATCGTTGAGTAGACTCTACCATGGTGTGTTACCATTCTGTTAGGCAAGTTAATATGATATAAACTTTGTATAATTAGAAATTTGATCGGTGAGATTCGATTTGCATAACATAAAAAGGAGATATTGAATTATGATACAAGGAAATAGGTTATAGAATGAAATCCTCTTGATGAACTTAGAAAAAGGCTCATGCATATGGTTACATGTTATTTCATTATGTTTCGAGATCCAATATTTATTGCGGACTAGAATATACATGTGACACAGGTTTAGCCTGGACTGGTAACCTTACATGTATATACAGCCCTGGCCAGGCAATTATTGTGTCGTTAAAGGTTTAGTCTGAATGGGTAACCTGACACCTTTGTACATAATTACCTCGAATGAGCCCCTGATGTGTTGCGTTCCTTTGTTTTGAGCTTTTTCACGATGGTTTATCAGGTAACATAAAACTTGCAAAGTGTTAAATTGGCATGTTGTGAAATGAAAGGTAACAAAAGATTTGATGGATAAGTTCCGGGTACTCAAAATTGAAAGGAAAGTGGATTATTTCGATATGAAAGTTTAACATATCATGTCGCGTATTTTTCATATTATACATTTGACTCAGTGTATAAACTTACATTATTGGAATTGTGTAGTATGATAGGTAAATTTATCGCGTATATTAAACTACATATAGTTGTTGGTGAGGTAAGTTAAGTGTTAAAATTATATGAGCTTTCTAAGTATTTTAAATACTTACTCCCATGTTGCTACCTTTTCTATAAGTTTTAATCATTCGAGTCGCACCAATCGGATCCACAAGAAGCTCACATTATCCACTCGCTGAATGGTAGATTTTGCTTATGTCGTTGCGGTAAAGTGACATGTATTTAGGTAGATACTTGCTCATGGATATAAAGGAGTCAAACTTGTAGTTGAATCTTATGGTCCCTTTTGATGTTATAAATGAAATGGATACATATTTTGATTTTTAAACATGTATATAAATTATACATATTAATTTGGTTGTTGTTATGAAAAGCATAGGATTGTATGTGTCATGGTTTAAATGTCTTTGAGACATTTCGCAGTGTAGGTGTCTGCAGGACATTCCGAAATATGTGTCCGCAGTTTAGCCATCTCCAAAACAATATGCAGTTGGATTGCCCGCAGGATAGTCCGCCATGTATCTACCTGTGGAACAATTCGTTATATATATACATATATGTGTACTGTAAGTTATGCAAACTGTGTGTCTTCGAACTGTATCAAGTGGTGTAAAAAAACTATTCTGATATCGATGGTAATATCCTATAGCTTGGGTCTAACGACCAATCCGGACTATAGGTTTTACACAAACTCCAGGCTAGACTTATTATTCTCCGATCTATTCCTTTGACCCTTAAAAGTCATATTATTGCTTCTTGTAGGCTACTTGGGAATGACAAAAAATGATAAAATATCGTACTTAGACGCACTAAAGTAGGATGTAAACTCCAACCATCACTTGATGACATTAAACACTCTTCCAATTTGCCATGATACAATAGTAGACAACAACAACAACTAACTATACAACGAAGCCAAACAATGGGCAACATGTGCTTCGAAAACGTTTATCAACCAATTCTTGCTTTGTAAAAAAAAAAGTTATATATTTTATCAAAATAATTTATTTCTCTATTAATTTAATTTTATATGCATATATATAATATATAATTATGTCAGTGTATACAATTTAAATTAAGTTATTTGAAGTCTTCCAGTTTTTGTTTAAAGAATTAGAACACGATTTTTGTTAACTTTGATTAAATTGAAATAAAAATAAATGAAAGAAATGAAAATATTATCTTTATAGCATTGTTAAATTTAAAAGTTATTAAATTATAATATAACTCCTTAAAAAATGTGTTAATATATTTAATCAACTTTAATACATAATCGATTTCAGATGATGACAGTATGCAAGTTGCTAACAAAAGCTCCATGAAATATTAGGTTTGTCCCACCACTTTATTTATTTTATTGCTACAATTGTTCAAAAAAAATATTTTATGAAATATGATCGGCAATATATTTCAAAGAACTACAATCCAAATACTCAAGATTTTATTCTTTTGACGACCGACTAGTCAAAATTTATTAATTTTTTTTTATCATATGAATGATTGGGTTTAATAATTATCTTGAATGATTTAAAAAAATGTTAAATCACCGTTTTGTAATTTATTTTAATTTTATATGCTCAAATTTCTCGAAACCTTATTCATCAGTTTGGTTTATTTATTTGCCATATTTTTATACTAATAATTTAATCATATTTATATGCACATGTAAATCATATATTTAAAATAAATGTATTAATTTATAAATAACATTCAATAAATAATAAATTGTACACGTGTGCGACATATATGGAATTAAAATAAAAACATTAGTTTAAACTGCGAGTAAAAAGAAACTTAAATAAATAAATGTACCATATAAAGAATATTAAATGCACTTCAATTTCTTT
>CM025255.1:17690207-17712629 GCA_013677275.1 Gossypium schwendimanii | reverse complement strand
AAATGCACTTCAATTTCTTTCAACTCATATTGTTATTTTTTTATAGCACATCAAAATGTTATCATGTTAAAATCTTTATCAAGATGTTTCATATTAGTGAATTAAATTAATATTAAAAATATAATTATGAAAATTTTAATATTGAGTTGATTTGTGATACCAATGAGACTTTTGTTGAAAAGGCAAATTTTAAAATTGTAATACTTGATGTTTTAAGTTCAAATCTCTTTTTTTCTTCTTCTAATTTTAAATTTTTTTTATTAATTTCATATAAATATATGGAAGTACAAAAAATATCTTATAGTAATATTCATTAATTGTTTAAAATGTGGTTTCTTAGTACTTTCCTTCATTGGTGTCAAGTTGACTACTGACACTAATTCAATCACACACTTAAATAATAGTATCAATAAAAGTTAATGTGAACTACACTAGTAGTCACCCAACTATTATTAAAAAAAGTTTGTCACCCGGCTATGAAAAGTTACAAAATAGCCACTCAAATTACACAATATGTAAATGTTGAAGGTTAAGTTTTTTGGAATTAAGACTAAATTGACATAATTTATAAATGTTGAGGGTTAAAGGTGCTATTATGCCAATTTTAAAAGATGCCACCATTAGCCAACTAGTGACAAAAAGGACAAAATGGAATAGTGGGTGATCATTTTGTAACTTTTTATAGCTGGGTGACTACTAATCTAGTTTGGCCTAAAAATTAACGGTTATACTATATATGAATAGTGGAGTAAATTAGTCTCTCTATTATAAAGATAAACGACTTAGCCTTCGTACATTTAAATTTTGAAGCAAATAGATGATAAAAAAAAGTGATTACCATATGGTTGAACATTCAGGGTGTTCTTGGTTGGGAAAAAATGTGAGAGGAAAGAAAGTAGGAGAGATAATCATGTTCCATCCTAATGCATAAAAATAAATCATTTCAAATTGAAATGACGGGAAGAGAAAATGAGAGAGATGTAACGCTTCGAAATTTGGGCCTAAAAGTATTGGGCCTTGAACAAGGGAAGGGTTAGGAAATTGTGCATAAAAATATGTTTGCTTTTATGGTTAAGGGTCCTGAGAGGAGTTGGAAAAGTCCTGGGTTTAAACTTGGGCTTTAGCAAAAATTTTGGTTTTAAGTGGATAAAACCCTGGATGCTTGGATGTAGGCCTTTTAAATTATTGTGTTAAAAAAAATGACATAATGAAGCATGTGGTTTAGTGGTTGTGGCGTTATTAAGGTTTCAAGGGAGCTTAGGTTTAAGTCTTGGCTCTTGCAATTTATTTTGGTTTTTCTTTTAAAGGAACCAAGACTTTGGCCTTTAGATCTTTTTATTAATTGAAGATAAAATGTGACACAAAAGAGCTTTTGGCAAGGAGGCAAGTGGTGTGTTGAGCTATTGAGGGGGGGCTTGGGTTCGAATCTCATTGCAAGCAAAAAGGATATTTATTTTGTTAGCATAAAGCGGCAGGAGTTTAAGGTGGTTTCAAACTCTATTGGGTGAGAGTTTGAATGGGTTTTGGAGGTTGTTATGGAGGATATCAAGGAGAGATTTGAGGAGATTTTCAAGGGATTTGGAGGAGAGGAGTGTTGTAGCCGAATTCGGCTAAGGGAACTCATTTGGTGCATTTCGGTAATGTGAGAGTGAGTAGGTGCCGACTTCTTCTGGTATTTTCGGGTTTTGTTTTCTTATCTTGACACATTTTTGACCATTCAGGTCCTCTTTTCTTTCAACATTATTTCTCATTTGGCTTTTTGTCACCCTGCCGAAAACATCAGACATCAAGTGCCTTTTTCTAATTATTTCTTTTTGAAGTCTTTTTTCTCTTATTTTCATTTGGTCAAACTTAACATCTTTATGCTTCTATTTTCTCTCGACCTAATTCAACCCCTCTCTACTCTTATGTTGTTGTTTTTCTGCTCAGTTTCTTTAGGACTGAATAGTTCTTCTTCTTCCATATTCTTTTGATACTAAGCCGAATCGCTATTTCTCTTTCTGTTTCCCTTTGACTCATAGCCTTGAATTAGATAGCAATCTCGTTCTTCTTTCGCTGTGGTCGGTCGTGGTTTGGAGGTCACCTAGAATTTCGGTAAGCTCTTATTCTTTCTTGTGTTGTTGGGTGCTAAGCGCTTTCTCTTTCTTTAATAAATGTTTCCTTTGGTTGTTCACGCCTGGTCGAATCCCTTTTTCTTCCCCGATGATGGTGGTGGAACTTTTGGGTTTTTTAGATCATTACAAGGGGTGAAGAGGTTTGTCAAGGATCGAGTGGTAGTCAATCCTTTTCTTATCTCACAATCTAAGGTAATCATTTGGGCTAATAATGTATGATGTTAGACAATTATTCTAGTGTTGGGTTCCTAAATCTTTTGATTTTTTCAATCTTTTAATAGAATCTATGGAGAGGCAGATACACGATTAAGCGGGTGACTGATTTTGTTAGTAGTCTAAGAAGGCTAGGGGCATCCGATCAAGCAAGGCTCGAGTTTGACATTCGGGGGTTTCTGCGCTATTTCGAAAAAAAGGTGTATATCCGTACATTGTAAATTATTACTGTCAAAATCGAAAGAGTGTGTGTAATCACACTGTCTCTTCTGTGAATCGACAAAAGCTGAAAAGTCAAAAAGCCAAAAATACGGTGATTGAGGCCACATGGGCTTGCGAATGCTCGTGTGGTGAATCGAGCCCACGAATACGAGCGTTACACTATTGAGCCCACACGGATAAAATCCACGTTAAGTGGCAAATACTAGATTGAGCTATGTAGTTCGTGTAGCCATGACTGAATTTGGGCTAAATGGGCCACACGAGCGTATGGGCCCACGTGGGCCGAATATGGGCTTGGGGCCCATTTACACCATTATGACCATTTAGGTTATCTGTGTTGCTCGAGGCGACTGTAGACCTTCGGAAAGGTTGTTAAATTATTGAAATAACCTTGAAGGGTAAAATTATTGAAATACCCTTGAAGGGTAAAATTATCGAAATACCCTCGAAGTGTAAAATTACCAAAATACCCCCAAAGGGGAAAATGACTGAAATACCCTCATGGGGTAAAATGACCGTTATGCCCTTAGGAGATGAAATGACTGTTAAGGTCTTTTGCCATGTATGACCGTTTTGCTTTATGATATTTATATGATTGTTACTGAGTATGACATATTGCATACACGTATGATTTATGACATGTCATCCTGCATGGGGTTGGGTTAATATTGATGGAAGAAGTGTATGGCTTGTAGCCATTCTGTTCAAGGCTTACTGCCTTTCTGCTTATGGCTTTTAGTTGTTCTGTTAACTGGCAGCGTTACTGCGATACTTATGGCTTTTAGTCGTTCTGTCTATGGTGTCGAGTCGTTCTGTTGAATTAGTGCCGCAACCGGTGCTAAGCTTGGTGTGTTGGCTGGGTGGGTCGATTTTATCCCAACATGGTGTGTTGTTTGGTACGGGTGGTGTATTGGTTAGATTGGGCAGGATTTCTATCTGCATATCTGCATTTGATATTGATTCTATAATGGGCTTAGGTCTACCTGGTTCTGTTAATGGGCTAAGGTTCATCTGATACTATGCTCGTGATGGGCTCAAGCCCAGCCTGTTTCTGCATACCGTATATCTGACTGTTTGTATTATAAGGGATTACATATTGAGTTTTCACAAACTCACCCTTTCTATCTAACTGTGCAGGTAATCCCTAGCCTTAGGCAATTTGGAGCCGCGAGAGACTCGGAGGTGGCCACACAATCGCTGATGCTCTGCTATAGACTTTTATTTGAATTTTATATTTTGGGTTTTAATTTTGTTATAAGGCCTTTGAGGGATTAAATTTTTAAATGGGCTTTAGAATTTCTTATTAAAAACTACTAAACACAAATTTTCAATATTAACAACTATGTTCCAAAAACACTTAAACACAGACGTTTTTACATTTCAAACTTTAGTAGCTTCCGCGATTGGAATAACCTAAAGTATCAATACCAGGCATTAATGCCAGGCATTAAGTAAACGTTTTTGACGAGATGATTTGCTAAACTTGAGCAAAAGGTTTTAAACATAGAAATGAACTTTTAACGACAAAAGCAGTTTTTGAACAACGTTTTGATGTGACACGCCAGATTCAGCCATAACGTTTGGGCTGGGTTTGGGGTGTTACAGGAGATGTGCATGTTAGTTCAAAATTTTGCATCTTTCAAATGTTTTGTTTTATTGTATTTCCTTCCATTTTTCACCTCTACTAATCAATGGATGGAAGAAAATTACTTTTTCTTTCCATTTTTCCATCTATCCTACCAAGTACACCCATGGAAAGAAAAATTATATTTTCAATCATTCTAGTTTTTTATCCCTTCAATTTTTCATTCTTTCGATTTTCTCCACTCCGCCATGTAAAGCTTAAAATATACTAATTTATCGTTGATTAAGTCTTAGCTCAGTTGGCATTGACATTGTTGGTAATGTAGGAGGATGTGGATTTGAACATGCTGAAGCGTGTTTATCCTCCTATTCAAAGGTTGGAGTGTTGGAAAAATTAAAATTTTGAAAATCGAGCCGGTTTGTTTTATAGCAATAAACATTTTCCTGAAACTACATATGCTTTGTGCAAAATAGATCGTAGACGTTCTTGGCTTTCAACCAAATGACCTTCTCCACTATTCTTGTACAACAAGTTGCTTCGAGTGTGGGCTCGAACAATCCGAACCAAACAAAGAACTAGAAATTATTTATTACTTTTAGTAGGAAAGTAATTCTCTATCAATAGAAACTACAAAATTGTGATTCCCAACAAAATAAAATTTATACTTGGAAAATAAATTATCTCTACTTTTTGGCAGAATAACAATATCTCAAACTTATGTGTAACTATTGTAAATAGCTCTACCAGTGCCATCTATTTATAAATAGAGATAAGAAAATCCTAGTTTAACTAGTAAAAATCAAATAATATTTATTTAATAGAACAATGGTCTTCTAGTTTAACTAAAAGAGGGGCGCGACACCCCTAGTTAAATATAATAGGGTTGTCGCCCCTCACATGTAATATGAGGGGAATTGGGTCTCTCCTATATTGGGTCCAATTATGTGTGCTTCATTGACTTCTAACCCAACACTTTATAATTTAATCTAACACAATGCATGTTTTTCTATTTCTCAAAATAAATATTGTTTATTAACTAATTTAATTAGATAAATTAAATTTTCCAATTAAATAATTTTCTCAACCCAATTCTAATTCCTTTAAAGTCATGACAACTTTATCGTAAAAGAATCTATAAGAAAATATATCTATTTTCCATATTCAACGGATTCACAATGACAAATTAATTTAATTCTATTTTTAAACTTCAATTATTTAATTAAATAATAATTCAATAAACTTAAATTAATTCTCAAGCCATTATCATACGTAGTGAGAAACCACATTCATTTGTAAATGTAGCTCATTTCTCCAACTTTATCATTTCCATCAAGTTCCATTTATTTGATTCTCCATGCAATTCATTTTTAGTTTCAATAAGCAAGTAGAGAGAGCAACTAGACATATATACTTAGGGATGAAATAATTTATAATTAAGTTCCACCTTTTCACCTATTAATTATAAACTCATTTAGTCATGAAGTCACTCCACTATGTATTGTGACTAAGCTCTCCCTAATTACATACCATTACAAAAGCTACTCAATCAGTGCTCATCTAATGACCTTGTTATAAGTGTCTTACCCTCATAGTATATGTTTAATCTCTTTGGGATAAATATGTTCTCCCAAGATGATCCTATTTTATCTCATGGTAATTATTACAACTTCATGAAAGGTCAATTACTATCAAATAGTAATCAATACATTTATCACAAAGGAAAATGACTCGTGGTCACATTTACTTTTCATCTATCATATAGTGTTGATGAGAGGATATCATTTACCAATTAGTTGGATTATGAATTCCACTATTGTGAATTACGCTACATACTGCAAAAGTTGCATACCCAACGCACCAACTTTTGGTTCCTTATCTATTTGAACTCAAGCTTTTACTTACGTCAAAGTATACAAGTCACACATACATATTCCATCATCCACTCAAGATTAAGGTATGTCACACTATGAACTTCAAAAGTGAATAATTCCATAAATAGATCTATGACCCATTCTACTTGGGTATTGTCCGATATACTGTTAATCCAGTCAGTCACATCTTTGTCTTTATCTTTTAGAAGTCGTCCTGTAACACCCTAATACTCATCCTAGAAGTTTAGATTGAATTTTGGAGGTCACATTGATCACTGAAGTGACTGTGGGAGTTTAACAAATTGAAAAACACTACAGTATTTAAGTTTCGTAAAAACTTTCAGATATAAAATTCTAGTGTT
This sequence comes from Gossypium schwendimanii, assembly GCA_013677275.1. Classification (NCBI taxonomy): domain Eukaryota; kingdom Viridiplantae; phylum Streptophyta; class Magnoliopsida; order Malvales; family Malvaceae; genus Gossypium; species Gossypium schwendimanii. Next base: position 17,706,262 of record CM025255.1, on the reverse strand, counting down.
ACAAAAAAACTCAGTCAAAATAACGCTTACATGTATTAAATACAAAATGTTTATACCATATTTTTTAAAACAGTATTTAAACTAATTATTTAAAACGCGTAACTCCGAGACCTCCGGCATGCCAAGTCCAGCATCAGAATTCAGAAATGTACCTGAAAGGGGAAACACTAAGGGGGTGAGCTACACAAGCTCAATGTGAGTTCGAGACATGACTAATAATAGAATTACAGTCCAGAATTCCAGATAGTAGTACAACAGTGAAATGTACTTATAGAGACATACAGAACCAGAAGGTATACACGTAGCCAACGTCCCAAACGAACGTACTCAAGCAAATCACTTATCATCACACACAGTGTTACAAAATGTCATTACACGCAAGAAAAATCACAAATGATTAGTCAAACAGACAAAATGCAGATAAACAATAGTAAAAACCCAAATCATGTAGTAAAAACCCAATCACTTAATCAGACGCTTATGAATGTAGTCAAGTAGTAAAAATCCACCCATCTAGCCAAAACAGCTCTTCGTTCTATGATCACACCTCAATAGAGTTGTTTAAGCTCATCCAACTAGACACACCACATAGGACCTCAATAGGCCCATCCAACCCTACACACAATGTATGTGGACTAAGCCACTCAGATAATAGCACACAGCAAAGATGACGTATATTCAGTAAAGTGCATTGAGGCAAACCGCTGTACAGATATGTTGCAGTTAAACTGCTAGATTAGATCAGAATCAGTCTTCCTTCTCTTCACAACCAAACCCCAAATCATGATGCAAATGCAACAATGCACACCAAACACAAACAGTCACAAAAACACAGATAGTCGTAAACAGTCAGCCAAAAATAGAATTTCATATGATTACAAAAATACACACTCTTTGGAATCAGACACAGAATTGGAATTCTCTTACACACCAAACTCAATGTCAAATTTCTTCACATTTATCAGACAAGTTTCATTTCGCAGAGCACACTACAAACACAAACTATCACATCAAAAGTTTAACACCACGCTTTCAGTTAATCACACAACCCTAAGTCGTATCAGCGTCCTTAATACTTACACAGAGCCCCAACAACCATTGGACAGCACAAGAAACAGAACAGATAAGTTATGCTATAGAATAAAAAATTACAAAACAGGGCTATACAGTCGTGTGCTCCAACCGTGTGGATTTGCCTAGGCCGTGTGGGGGTCAACACACCCATGTGGAGAGGCACACACTCATGTGAAAGGAGGCACAGAGCTATGTGGCTAAGGCAAACACCTGTGTGACCTAGGGACATGGTCGTGTGATCCGGCCGTGTAACTCTCCATCCATTTGTGCTAAAATAGGGTACAGGGCAAACACGACCATGTGAGGGTCTCACATGCTCTTGTGCTCACCAGATATAGTTGTGTGTCCAAAACACACGCCTGTATGGGATCCCTAAATCCCTAAATTGGCCACACAATCGTGAGGCCAGGCCGTGTGGCATCAAATCACATAACCCTAACTCCCAAACAAATACGCTCGTGTGAGGAAGGGACATGGCCATGTGGAAGTCGACTAAAATCCCCAAATTGGCCACATGATCGTGTGGCACCTAAATTAGCCCAAAAACCCTAAATCTCAACTGCACACAGCTGTGTGAACCACCCGTGTCGAGACACACGCCCGTGTGCCCACCCGTGTGGTTACTAAACCACATCGAAACTAGTTGAAATCTCAGTTTTGCGACATCAGAACGAACCTCATTCATTAACCACTCTTTAAACAATAGAAACTTATAGAAATCCTCTAGATTCAACAATAATTTCATGTCTAATATAAATAGTTCAGAACACACACACAAATTACCAAATTTCATAGCAATTCAGTACCAATTACACAGTTTAGTACACACTCAGAATTATCGAATACTACAGAATTGAATTGACAAATCAAAAATAGAAGAAAAGAGGTTAGAAACCCACACCTTAGCTTGTGATCGTACACCCAGACACTGACTTGACAACAAGGAAATCGTAGCTTTCCAAATATCATAAACAAAATTGTTCTTTTGTTTTTGTCAAAAGGCACAAGAAATCCAAAAAGAAATGAGAAAGAAAAACAATGGTGAGGGAGAGAAGAGAACGAAAAACCAATATTGAGGGAAAAGAAGAAAAATAAAAAATAAAATTAATAAATAATTATTAAAATTTTCAACAAAACAAAGCTAAATAAAAAAAAATTACCTCACAACACACCTAAGGACTCGAACCCAAAACCCTAGGTTAAACTAACACATAACCAACCGCTAGACTAGCAGGCCCATTTTGTCACTAGAATATAGAAACACACATAATTGGTTGAGCTATGCATTAACCCTAAATGCAAACTCCCAAAAACTTCCAAGCCCAAAATCTAGGGTGTTACACGTCCACTTTGATGCTCAAGACAAATCATCTCCCCAATTGGACTTAATAGACATCATATTAGTCTTTCAATAAGTTTGCTCATTTTTTATTAGACTAATGACATGTTTAGGTTCATCTACTAATACAAGTTGTCTTTCATATTATGGTCCGACCATGTAATACTGCTTATTATTAATTAAACATTAGATAACCATTGAGCTAATATTTTCTTCCATTTTGCTTTGCATGCAAAAAAACCATTAAGAATGATATACAAAGGGTATTAATGTAATTAATAGATATTATTAAACCAATTTATTTAAAAAATACAAGTATACAAAATGAATATACTACATTTAGGGCATCAGATCCAACATGGGGTTAAATAAAAAATATTAAGTTTTCATGATTTGATGTAATGTGAAAGTAGTAAGCCATTTAATTATTGTATTTTCTTTAAGTTGAATTTTTTTCACTTTTTTGTTACAAAAGAGGGCAATGCCTTAAGTAATGAATGGGTACCAAACATGGGAATGAAACACCCTCCCTATCAGCTTGGACAAGGTGAGAAACAACAGCTAGCATGTGATCAAATAACAACAATATATCATAAATAAACAAATTTTCCTTTCCCATACAATCTACTGTAATATTTCACTGTCGAGGAATAAATGAGATATCACAAGTTCACTCACGTCAAAGAGTTCACGGATGACCAAAACTAAACAATACAAAGGATGCAACCTACCAACCCCACTCTTGATCATTTGAATAGACATTAGAGAATCTAACTCAAGAAGGATGAATCAAAAACAATGAAGCTAGACAAGCTATAATCCTTGAAAACCACACCAAAGTTTCGCAAAAGTAATGCAACGTTTCCCACAAAAAGCTTGAAATCCCCTAAGCTAGGACCCATGCGAGTCCCTAATCACTCCTTCTACCCCAACAAGACCATCCTCCAACTTACAACTACTATTTGTGTCAAATTTTTCATAGCCATAAGGTGGTTTCTCCCAACCCAAAAAGATTTTGGACTGACATTGTTGATTTACACTAACTAAAGTTCCCGAAAAATTTTGCATTCCACCAACAATACTACCTAGTCTTTCATGAATGTTACGCCCTAAGCCCATGAAACAAAAAAACATTACACCATTTCCAAAAACTCTAAAATATAAAAGAGAACCACAAGGACTATTCTGAATACCCAAGCCGTACCTTCCTATACGAGCATAAATTCCAAATGAACAATTCAAATCGATTTAAAGAGAAGAAAAAGGCTGACACATCTCCTAAAATACTCTCCTAAACCTTTTTGACTACTGGACAATCTTGAAGTATATGCAAAATAGTTTCAAGCCCCTACAACAAACCTTACAGCTATCATCAAACGATAGAGGTCTAGTCATTTGAATAACATTACAAATGATTTTATTTTTCCGCGTTAGCCAGAGCAAGTGTTGAATGTTCAATTGACATGGTATCTTCCTAACAATTTTAGCAACTAGACAAAAAGCATCATCATCATTTAAAAAGAACTTATAAATAGACTTCATGGTGAACTAGCCATTAAAGAAAGGTCCAAATTAACTCATCAGTACAACGATAAAAAAATATTGGTTGTAAGACTTCAAACCTCGAAGTATAGAAGTACTCAAGGAACAATCGAGAAATACAAAAGGCCCTATAGAAATGGTTCCAGAACCAACTCTTAATAGTAGACTTGCAAACGATCAACAACATAGGGTGTTTTGTCGTAATAGAAGGGTCTCTCGTAGGCCTAAGTTCTTCCAATCTGGCAGAAGTATTTTAAACACTGAGTCTACCAAACAGGAAGATGATGGCCCACTCAAATATAATGGAGCAATCTGAAGTGTTGATTCCAAGCTATGGAAAATAACTATGAAAGTTGAGATGGATTCCAACTCAGTATGGGAACTTATAGACTCAATGAAAGAAATAAGAACCCATAGGGTGTAAGTGGTTCTACAAGAAGAAAATAAATGGGGATGGAAAAATGGAAAATTACAAGGCTAGACTTTTAGCAAAATGTTATACTCAGAAAAAAGCATCGATTATGAAGAAATCTTCTCTCCAATTTTCATGCTCAATTAAATTTGTATATTGTTATCCATTATGACGACTCTCAATTACGAGATCTAGAAAATGGATGTCAAGATAGAATTCTTGAATGACTATCTTGAAAAGAGCATTTATATTATGCAACCCACCAGATATATAGTTAAAGGAAACGAGTATAAAGCTTGGAAACTTCTTAGAAACATATATGGACTTAAGCAAACATCCCACTCATGGAATTAAAGATTTGATCAAGTGATCAAGACTTTTTTATTTGAGAAAAACATAGATGAACCTTGTGTTTATAAATGTATTGGGGATGGAAATATGGTTTTTCTCATTCTATATATCAATGACATTCTAATTATTAGAAAGGATGTTGTAATGCCCTGAATTATTTAATCTTGTTTTTGAGAATTTTGATATAAATATGTATTTGCTTCAGTGGTTAAGTGTTTTGGATGTGTGTTTGAGGTCTTAGGCTCAAGTCCCACATTTGGAAGATATGTTATTTTTGGGCCTTATCCCTTTTTGGTAGGCTTATGTTATATTCTCGATAAACTCATATCAGAAGGAGCCTGCTACTTCGAGTGGTAAGGTGTTAGCTTACCCTATGGTTTCGTGTTTAAATCTCTGTGTCAGCGTGGATGATAATTTTTGCTCGGTTGTGTAATAGAGTTTCGGTGGAGTTGAAATTCTGAGTTAGTTGGATGAGGTTAGTGGTTAAATTTAGTGGGATTGGTAGTTAGTGGGGTTTTGGGGAGTTAGGAATTTGGTAGAATTAATTTTTAATTTTAATTCTTTTATTTTCCCAAAATTCATTTTCTTTCTTTTCTCTGACGTTATTTTTTTGTTCCTCTTTCTCTTCTTCGTCTCTTTTGTTCTTTTTCAATTCTGGTCGTCGTACATGCTGTTGTTGTTCTACTTTTGGGGTTCTTTGATTCGTTTCGAATAGGTAAGCTATCAAATGGTTTTCTTTTTCGTTTTGCATTGTGGGGAAATTTGTTATGTTTAACGAAATCCATTAACAATGTTCGTATTTCTCGATTAGGGGAAAGACAAGAAGCGACTATTGTTCCTCCAAAGATTTAAGTATTGAGTGATTTCTGCTTGTTGGTGGTAAGTGTTTCGCTAGTGTTTTGATTTTTAGAGGCCTTAAGTCAAGATCAAATTCTTGTTTAAATTCATAAATTAATTGTTAAAACGGTGTTGGTATACCATTTTTAGGTTTTGGAGGTCTCGAGATTGCTTTCACATAAAAAATAAACCAGATGTGTAACGAAAACACGAGAAAATAAGGTTCGGTGAAAGTAAAAAAAGTGGTCTGTTGATGCCACACAGGTGTGTGCCTAACCGTGTGCGACACACAACCGTGTGACAGGCTAGTGTGTAGCCGTGTGGGTTACACGGGCAACGCTGATTTGGGTGTATGGGTCATGTGGGCCACACAAGCAAGGCCAATTAGGGCATGTGGGCCCGAAAATCTGAAATTTTCCCTAGGGCCACACGTGTCGTTTTGATCGACTGTGGGCCTTTCATAGGGTTGGTAAGGGCAAAACAAACATTAATGCATGAGATATGTTATTCTGATAGACTGATCTAAGTTTAGGAAAATTGATATGTATGTCTGATTGTATTCTATAAGCATGTATGATATATGCAAACGAGCATGCAAGACATGTTAAATCTGTTATTTTTGTATATCTGTATTCTGTATCTGAATATGGGTTGGGTTTTGTTTGTTAGAGAAAGTGTTCTGTAAGGAGATAATTCACCGTTATCCTGGCAGTACAGCTGTAAATTATTCTGACAAGTGTCGTTGAGACACTATGTGGTGTGTAGGGCTAGGTGGGTGCTTTATAGCCCACGTGGTGTGTTGGGATGGTAGGAGATAATGTGTAGAGGATGGAGGTAGGACTTCTCATATCTTATGTTTCTGATAATCTGATTATGATAAGGATTTATGTCCACTTCTGTTTTGATATACTAAAATTCTAACTTTGATGCATGTATGTTTCGTTGATTTACACACTGAGTTTATGAAAGCTCACAGTTGTTGTCTTTTCTATCCAGGTAATCCTCAAACATAGGCGGGTCAGTGCGACGGAGTCTCAACAATGACCACCAGTTCGCGAACTGTTTTGATTAACGGTTTTTATTTAAAATCTAGATTATTTTTTAGTGTTTTTTAATGTTTGGACTCTCTGGACTATTTGTCTTAATTTTGGTTTTGGATGTGTTTTTGAATTTTATACTAGGATATTTGATAAAACCATGGTTTTACGCAAACAAATGATTTCTGAAAACATAAACACGATTTTCAACTTTAACAATATCAAACTTCCGCTGCAAAATAAGTTTTTTCAAAGAGCAAATTAACAATGTTTTCCTTAACAAAAATAATAAAATGTTTAATAAAATGTGGATTCTTTTAGTAACAATTAAATGAGAGAAATTTAACATAATAAGATTAATTTCAAAACCCTTCTTCGTAACACTCCTAAATTTGACCATAACGTGTAGGCCGAGTTTGGGGTTTTACAGATGTAAGGACATTATCATTAGTTAAAATATGGTTAACCCAACATTTTAGTATAAAGGATTTAGGAAAAGTTAATTTTGTTTGAGGAATTTGAATCCTAAGGGATCGATAGAAAAAGTGATAGCACTATCGCACGCTTCATACATAGACAATATATTGGAACGTTATGCAATGATTGATTCGGAGAAGGGAAATCAACCTTCTGTATCGAGATTTCACCTTTCTTTGGAGGATTGTAATAAGACAACGTAAGAAAGAGAAAACATGAGAATGGTTCATTGTGCTTCTATAGTAGGAATTCTCATGTATGTTATGTTATGCAAGCATCTAGATATCTATTTTGTAGTAGGGTTAGTGAGTCGATATCCAGTGAATCCAAGACCAAGACATTGGCAAGTAGTTAAACATATACTCAAGTATTTATGGAGAACGAGGGATTATATGCTTGTGTGTTCTAGAGGATATTGTACTCATATCGGATATACTTTTTTTGACTTCCAAATGTGTCAAGATTCAATGAAATCGACATCGGGCTATGTTTTTGTCCTAGGAGAGAATCCATTGTGTAGAGAAGTGTAGAGCATAGTTATACTACTAACTCTATTATGGAGGCCGAATATGTGGCTGCTTTTGAGACTACAAAAGAAACAATATGGCTTTGAAGGTTCCTTATAGATCTTGAAGTCGTTCTTGATATGAGAAAAGCTATCACACTGTATTGTGACAACAATGTGGCAATAACAAACACTAAGGAAACCAGAAACCGTAAGAGGATGAGACATATTAATAGAAATTATCATATCATAAGAAATGTTGTTTCAAATGGAATCGTGGATGTAGTCAAATTCACATTTAAGGACAACCTTGCAGACCCATTTACCAAGACTCTACTAGCTAGAAGTTTTAAGAAACATGTGGAGAGGATGGGAATGCAAAATATGATTTATCTACTTCACTAAGTTAAGTAAACTGTTGGATCTGGTGCCCTAAGTGTAGTATATTCATTTGTAAATTTATAATTTTTTGAAAAAATTGGTTAATAAAATAATTCACGGATTACATTAATACAATTTGGATAATTTCCTCATGTGGTTTTTGCATGCAAAGCAAAATAGAAGCAAATATTGACTCACTGGTTGTCTAATGTTTAAACTAATACTAAGCGATATTACGTGGTCAGATCGTAATATGGAAAGACAACTTATATTAGTAGATGAACCTAAACATGTCTTTAGTCTAATCAGAAATAAGCAAATTGATTGAAAAACTAATATGTCGTATATCAAGTCCGATTGGGGAGATGCCTTGTCTTGGGCATTAGAGCGGATGACCTTCAAAAGATAGATATATAGATGTGATTATTAGATTGATAGTACATTTGATTGGACCCAAGAAGATATATCCTGAATCCATTTATAGATTTATCCACTTGTGACATTCAAACTATGACATACCCCAATCCTGAGTGGATGATGGACTATGTATGCGTAACTCGTATACTTTTATGTGAGTAAAAGCCTGAGTTCAAATAGATAATGAACTGAAAGTTGGTGCATTAGGTATAGAATTTCTACAATATGTAGCACAATTCACAATACTGTAATTCATAGCCCAAGACATGAGTAAATGATATCCTCTTATTTGCATTACATGATAGATGAAAAGTAAGCGTGTGATGAATAACTCGATTACTATTTGATAGTAATTGACTTTTTATGAGGGAAGATGTAATGGATACCATGAGATAAAATATGATCATATTGGGAGAGTAGATTAAGGATGTTCTATGAGTGTAACACACTTATGACAAGGTCATTGGACGAGCACTGATCGAGTTTCTTTCGTAATGGTATGCCATTAGGGAGAACTCTGTCACGATACTATAGTGGAATGATTTTGTGACCAAATGAGTTCATAATTAGTAGGCAAAAAAAAGGAACTTAATTCTAATCATTTGAGCACTAATCGCATATATCCAATCGGTCCCTCCACTAGCTTGTTGAAACCATAAAAGAATTGTATGTTGAATCAAATTAACAGAAATGGCAAAGTTGGAGAAATGGAAAACATTCGAAAATGAATGTGATTTTCTCACTAAATGGAAATGGCTTGAAAATTTAATTTATGGTTTTTCTAATTATTATTCAATTAATTTATTAAATAATTGAAGTTCGAAAATGGAGTTAGATTAACTGGTCATAGTGAATCCGTTGAATGTAGAAATATTAAATATATTTTCTCATGGATTCTTTTACGGTAAATTTGTTATGATTTTAACGGAATTAGAATCGGTTTGAGAAAATTATTTAATTGGAAAATCAATTTATTAATTTAAATTAATTTATGATATTTATTTTGGAATATAGAAAAACATGTATTGGTTGGATTGAGTTATAAAATGTTAGGTTAAATGTCAGAGAAGCATTTATAATTGGACCCAATACGGGAGAGATCCAAAAGCCCATCATGCTAATACATGGGACGACAAACCCTAGTATATTTAACTTGGGTTGTCACCCCTATCTCTCCTAATTGGACTAGGATTTGGTTTTTCTATTGAAATGGACTTCTACTAATTCAACAAGGGTTCCGCTTTTTCTCCCTAAAAATAGATGGAACCACTAGGGCTAAATACAAAATAATTTTTACACAACTTTGAGATATTGTTATTCTACCCAAATAGTGAGAATTTATTTCTAAGTATAAATTCTATTTTCTAGAATAACAATTCTAAAAATTTCTATTGAAGAGAGATTTGTTTTCCTACTAAATGTAAAATAAATAATTTTTGGTTTTGTGTTTGGTTCAAATTCGTTCGAGCCTACACTTAAATTAGTTTATGGCATGCGAATACTGGAGAAGGTCGCTCGATTGAAAGTCAGGAATGACAAGAATCTGTCTAGCCAAAAATACAGGTGCGATTTCGGGTAAAGTTTATTGCTATAAATATCACAAACTGACTTAGTTTTTAAAATTTTAATTTTTCATTGTGTAAGGAAACTGTTTTAAATCAGATTTTTTCCAACAATAAGTACGTATATAGAAATTTTGAAAATGGAAAATGTCTCATAATTTAATTATATGTAGATGACATGCTCATATTTGGCAAGAATTTGGAACAAGTAGAAAACACAAAGAAATTATTGTCAAGCAACTTTGCCATGAAAGATATGAGTGTAAAAGATGTTATTCTTGGGATTAAAATAACCCAAGAGGAAGGCACTATAGCTTTATCACATCACATAACATTAAAAAGGTGTTTAAAAAATTTGATCTTTTCAATTGTATACCATCATGTACACCCATGAATCCTCAAATAAAATTAGCATCTAATTCTGGTAAGAAAATTGATCAATTGAAATATGCAAGTCTAATTGGTTGTCTCATATACATAATGACTTGTACAATACTAGATATTGCATATGTTGTTGGGAAATTGAGTAGGTACACAAGTAATCCAAGTATTTTGCATTAGAAAGATTTGAGTAGAGTACTTAGGTACTTAATGAAAACTATTAACTATGGGTTGTGTTATAATGGATATCCTTTAGTTTTGGAAAGGTATTCGGATGCTAGTTGGATTACAAGTTTGGAAGATCATGTTTCTACTAGTGGATGGATCTTCATTCTTAGTGGAGGTGTCATTTCTTGGGGTTCCAAGAAAAATACATGTATTATTAATTCCACTATGACAGCTAAATTTATTACATTAGTTGTTGCATCTAAAGAAGCTGAATGGTTAAGAAATTTGCTTTATGATGTACCTCTATGGCCAAAACCAATTTCACCTAATTCTATCCGCTCTGATAGTAAGGCTACTCTGGAAAAGGCATATAGCAAGTATATAATGGAAAGTCTAGACACATTGGATTAAGACATAACTATGTACAACAATTAATCTTTGATGGAGTAATCACTATTAATTATGTGAGGTTAAGTGAAAATTTTGCAGAATTGACAAAACGTCTTGCTAGAGATGTAGTCAACAATACCTTAAAATAGATGGGACTTACGCCCATTAATTAGAGTCACCTGTAATGAAAACTTGACTCAACACTTGGTATAATGTCAAGTCTTGAGTTCAATGAGACAAAATACATCTTTAGTACGTGACTGCTAGCACTATAAATAAATTTATCCTAAGATTAAAGTGCTAGGTACCCATAATGATAAGGGGAGGATGAGTAATATACTTTTAATATATCCATAACATAAATAAGTTAGAGTGTTATAATTATAAGGACACTCTTGGTGGGATCTACCTATGTGATTGCGAAGTGTGGCTGCTTCTAAGGGCTCAAGGGCTTGGCTCTAATAACATTCATGAAAAAAGGACACATGCACATGGCCATAATAGTGTCCCTAGATACTATGCATTGATTGGTGTTGAAGTCATTGTGTGAGATATGTTCAGTTAATCAAATGGAATAATTGGTTCAAATCTTAGTCTACCATGCAATTTTGATTAACTTTAACATGTTTTCACTAAATGAAGGTTAAATCGTAAGACACCTTCATTTATGCAAATTAATTTCCAAGATTATGAAAATCTAGGATATTTTGAAAATAAAGGAGATTGTTGGAACATTTTCAAATATTTCTTGTATTCCAATAATTATAAATGAAAGGGTGTAATATCTTTTGGTTATTGATAAGCGTTATATCATTTCATATTTGACAAAGAATTATAACTATACAAGTTGTAATAGCTTGTTTTCAATAAAATTGAAACAGTGATTTCGAGACCACAAATCTGACATCAAAAATTTTATTTTATTATGATTTTAATGCCTATAGCATGTTAGTAGTGTCGTATACAAATTTCGTGAAGAAATTTTATTGTTTGCATGTTTAATTTGATAAAAATGATGAATTTGCAAAAGGTGCAAAACTTGAATTCTATAAGCTAAAGGGTTTAAATAGCTTTCATAATAAAAGGTTGGAGGGTTTATGTTGTAATTAAACCATCCATACTGTGAGTGGACAAGTATGGACACTTTTTAGGTGATTTTCAAGGTTATTAATTAAGGTTAATTTAGTAATTTAATAAATACAAAATAGTAAAAATAATTAAAACAAAGATATTATCTTTGTTCTTTATTCTCTACCACCAATTTTCAACCAAAATAAAATCCATATTTGAAGCTTCAAGGTTCGGCCATAGTTCATCATTGCATGTGAGTGATACATTGTCCCATTTTTAATGACTTCTATGTTTTTGGAGTCGTTGTAGCTTAGTCTAGCTAGCCCGGGAATTAATTTGCAAAACTGTTAAAAGTCTAGGGTGTTACCATGAATGTATATTGGTTGTTTTTTATTTTTTATGGATGAAAATGAATATTTGATGATGGTTGAGAAACTTTTGTAAAGGAATTTTTTTATGAATTTTTCATTTAAGCATTTAATTGAAAAATAGAAAAATGTTCATGGTAAAAATGTGAAATAAATGGAATATAGGGCTTGATATGGACTAAATTAATATTCGGCTAGCATGGGTTTGGACTAAATTGCATGAATTTACATTTTTAAGAGCTGAGGACTAAATTGAAGTGAATTAAAAAAATTTAAGAGCAAAAGCGTGATTTTACCAAATTTTATTTTTGGATTAAATTGAATGGAATGATTTTTGAATGAGTTAAATTTGATTATATAGATCAAGAAAAGCAACGTACGGATTTAGATCGGGGAAAATAAAAAGTATTAGATTAATCAATCATATTTTTCCATTCGTGTTTAAGGTAGGTTCATTAATTTAAATAGCATTTAATTATGTTTGAATTAAATGCTTTTATGTTATATATCGATGTTTCGACTCTACAAAAATATCCAACGAAGTTTCGGCAACTTTCAGATTCTGTTTGAACCTTTGGAATATATAGGATACAAATGACATGTCATTAGGGGTTACCTTGTTTTGGGTGTTGATCTTGTACATCCTACCGGTGGCTGATTTTATGGCATGTGTTGCAGTTACTTGACAGCTTGTGTGAGCAGCACAGTGTAACTACATCCTGACTAACAGCTTGTGTGAGCATACCCTTGGCTCGAGAAAGAGCATTGATACGGGATATAAGATAGTAGTGGTTTCGACCACATGTTGGCACATAGTGTGCGAGATTCCCGCATATCCAATATTATTCTTGTGGTTCAACTGGTATGAAAGAGGGAAGATTCGACAAATACTTCGATAAGTGATACTATGAAAGTATGAAAAGTTATGAGTTGATGCTGTTTGAAAAGTGCTTAGCCATATGCTTGAAAATATGAATGCTTATAAGTAGTATGTATAAAAGCTATAATGTTTTGAGATGAATTACTAAGCTACGTGATTATCTAACTTGAAAGGTTGTTTTTGCTTAGGCTAATACCAAGTCATGTTGGATTGTCTCAAATTGTTTTTATGCTTATAAATTGAAATGGTAAGCTTTGTTTAAGAATTACGAACTTACTAAGCATTATATACTTACTTCGTGTTATTTTCCTTTGTGTTTCCAGATAATCAAAAGCTCGTTCAGATTGGAAGTTGTCAGAGATCCATCACACTATCCATCGGTTATATCGGTATATTTTGATGATTCTAAGTCATGGTTATAATGGCATGTATAGGTGTTTTGTTTAGTGAATTTAGCCATTATCTGTGGCTTATATATATGTTATCTTGGTTGAGGAATTAGTTGGTATGATATTAAGATTATATGGTATTTTGTGTGGTTGTTAAGTTGATATTGTGTTGGTTAAGATGATGGTAAGGAAATGTTGATGGAAATGGTATAGTAACAATAAATGGTTGGTGTGGAATGTAGCATGATGTTAAAAATAGCTAGTTTTGGTAGTTTAAAAGTGATCATCTTTTGGTCAAATTGGTATGGTATATGTTAGTCAGGAAAATGGTCATTTTGTATTAGTTGTACATGAGTTTTTGGTATATGATCATTATGAAAAATGTGATAGTGAATTTGTTCAATTGATAATTTAATTAGTGAAGGAATTGGTTAGGTGTTTAGATAAGTTTGATTGTTGAAATTGAGGTGTCATTTCGACATATTGGTTGAATGGATAGTTTCTATGTTGTGTAAGCTTGGATATGCATATGTAAAGTGTGTTTTAAATGCTTTATTTTAGGTGCAAAAGGCTTGTTCATTAGGTGTGAGTTTGGGTGAGAAAAATGGCTTGGAAATGACTTATTTTTCGTCCACACAAAAAAAGACATAGGCGTGTGTCTCAACTGTGTGTGACAAACGGCCGTATGTCCCCTGTAGCCTTCAAAGGGTTGCAAGTCAGACTGTTACACGGCCTAGCACATGGCCTGGCACACAGGCGTGTGGCTTGGCCATGTGCCCAAGTCAATGAGTTACACGGGTGCAGACTCGGGCTAGGACACGGCCATGTATCACTATTTCAAATGCCCACATGGCCTAAGACATGGGCGTGTCTCTTGGCCGTGTGAGTCACACGGCCATGTGACCCCTACAATTTGAAAAATTTTTCCTTTTTCTGAAAAATTTAATATGTTTCTAATTTAGTCCTGAATCGTTTCTAATGTCTTTTTAGGGCCTCGAAGGCTCAAAAAAGGGACCGTATGTTTGTTTTTGACTCGTGTTGCTATGACTTAACTTGTGAATTGTTATGGTAATAAATTTTTTATTGTATGACGTTATGCTCCGGTAACACTCCGTAGCCCTAATAAGACGATAGATACGAGCTAGGAGTGTTACACAAGTAATATTACTTGAATAGTTATGAGATATTAGTTGAACAATTATGTCTCTTTTAAAGATGTGACTATTTAGAAAAGGCACCTATTAAAAGTTATGTCTCTATGAAGAGACATGAGAGTTCCTATAGATAGGAGTGAGATTTCATTTGGAAGGCATACCAAAAAATTCTCAAAAGTTCTTTCTATCCTTCCTCCATCTTCTACTATTATTAGATTGTTCTGTAAAGAATTGTTGCAAAAATTCTTTATAGAAATTGATTTTCTTGTTATACTTTGCTCAATTGTTAGTGGATTGTCTTCGTTAGTGCAAAACGCAAATAGTCCCGGTCTTACTTGTATTCTCAAGGATCATTTGCTTAAAACTCATTTGTACACTAAGTATAGGTAGGGACAAATAGAACCTTAAAGATAATGGCTTGATAAACACCTTGGAGCCTTGTCCTATTGCTTCATTTTTTTGTTTGAGTTGTGATTTGGGCGATAGGCCCTAGGACAAGTTAGGAGAAATAAAGGAATAACAAGCTAAGCTTCATTCAATGGGATATGATAGTGTGATGGAGAGTGTTAGCTTAGTGCAACACTTATGGGATATACCAGACTCATTGAGTCATTCTGAGGTGTTATAAGGAGATTCGATTATCCAACAAAAAATCATGTCTACAAGATTCTGTTTTGTTTTAAAATATTATGTTTTACTCATCTATACTAACTAATACTGTGTATCCGTGAACTAAAATTTGTGTAATATGGCGAACCCAGTTCGCCGAACAATAAGCTTGATAAAGCTCATATTTAACTTCTGTATTTGTACGGTTTTTCTATTCATTCACTCAGTTGTGAACTCTCACACTCTTTAAAATATTTAAGATAGGTAGCATTGGGTGAGGTAACACGGCGGAGCCAGAGATCCGGCATATTTTCTTGGGTACTTGGAAAGGTTGACTTTTGAAACATAAAGGCAATGTGGGCCATAATTTGTCCTGGATGTAAAACTATATTTTATTATTTCCTTAAATTATATCGGATAGGGGTGAGCGTTTGATCGAATCGAATCGAATCGAATAAAAAAATTTCGAGTTAATTGAGTTGACGAATCATATTTTATAATCCTAATTTGATTTGAAATTTTCTTGAATCGAGTCGAGTGAGATGAAATTCGAATCGAATCGAATCAAATATATTTGTTTGAGTTAAATTTTAAAAAAATAATTTTGGGTACTTGTAATCACTGTCACCCATCGTAGTAAATTTTGTCTACCTTAATCAATTTTTTTATTAACTTTCATCACCTCATAATTTATTTATTAATTTTTTATAT
>CM025255.1:17578678-17598809 GCA_013677275.1 Gossypium schwendimanii | reverse complement strand
ATGGTTTTTGTGTAAAAATATATGTTACTAGGCCGTATGCATAGTTAAATTTTGATTATTATGCTATTTGAATAGTTCATAAGGTGAATAAATAAATAAATGTGGTTTGGCTTGATTATGAAATCTGTGATTTGAGTGCATGATTATGAAGTTTAAAAATTTCATATATGACCATTTGTTGAGGTTATTTAGGCCGAATATGTTGGAGTTTATATGCTAGGTGATACTGCGTAGTAATTATAATATACATGATATACGTTATATAATAGTTTAAGCTTAGATAATAATTTTTTTTAAACGCAAATGAGATGAGTATGGGTTATTTGAGATCTAAAATTTAAACGGGCTATATGTATTGATAGGGTTAATTTAAGATCATAAGTTGAAATGAATGTTTGTTTTGAGCTATGATATGTTGGGTAATGCCTAGTAACCCTAATCCGGCGACGGACTCGGGTTCGGGGTGTTACAAAACTAAAGAAGAACAATCAATTCAAAACCCCCTAAATCCAAAGATGAAGTGTTTGATGGCTCTCGAAGAGATTGAGGTATCTTCAAACTCATGTCATTTAAATTCATATTATTTTTAATGAGTTGCAATCGAAGATGGTGAAAAAAAGAGAATTGTGGCTTGAATAGTAAAAATACAAAAGGCTTTAGAGAAACATAAAACTAGTAGATTAGTTGTTCTCAAGCAGGACTTAGAGAAGGAGTTGGAAGTGATACTTGACCTTGAGGAACTATAATGGAAGTAAAAGTCGCGTTCGAATTAGCTTCAATGACACAAAGCATTTTTACAATTGTACGCTTGATTGGAAATCATAGAAAAAGGAATGGAATAGGAGCTTTGAAACTCAACAACGAGGAACGATGTTTTGATGAGGAGATTCTTAAGTCTCAAGTCATCTCCTTTTACATTAATCTCTACAAGTGTGAAGGGAACATCATGGGAAGTTTTCCAATTGAAAGGGGCTTCCCCAGCATTCATTATAAGGATCTTGTTAATCTTCAGTCTACTATTGATATTAATGAGGTCAAGAGAGCTTTATTTGAGATGGCTCCTCCTAAACCACGAGGGGTTGATAGTTTACATGCTCAATTTTACCAGAGCCAGTGGAAAATTATTAGTGATTCTATATGTTAAATGGTGAAAAAAGTCTTTCTTAGAGAACCTCTTAAGCTTTTCTTCAGTAAAACTCTCCCTGTCTTTATTCACAAGGTGCTACATCCAAAGGATTTTATGCAGTTTCGACACATCAGCTTGTATATCATCTTGTACAAGTTGGTCACAAAATTTATTTTAACCTACTTAAAACAACCATGCCTTATATTGTTGCAAAAAATCAAGTAAGCCTCATATCAAGTGGGAATATTATTGACAACCTCATTATTTTGCACGAAGTCATCCACACGATGAAGACTTGTAAAAACAAAAAGGTTGGATAGCCATCAAGATTGATTTGGAAAAGGTATACGATCGACTTTGATGGGACTTCCTAAAGGACACACTTAAGGATATTGATATTCCTAACTCCTTAATTCCTATTATTATGAATTGCATGTTTTCTTCTATGTAGGTTCTATAGAACGAGTCATTGATGGATGAATTTACTCTTTCAAGAGGAATCTATCAAGGAAACCCACTTTTTCCTTATTTATTTTGGGCATGGAGACATTATGACATAGTATTCAGAAAGCTCTTGATAAGAATTTGTGAGTCCATATCTGCTTAATTAGAAATGGCCTCGCTATCTTATATATTTCCTTTGCAGATGGCCTAATTCTCTTTTGTAAAGTAGACTTGAAGCAAGTAGAGGTGCTCTCAAATATCATTGAACAATTTTGTTACTTTTCTTGCCACCAAGTTAATGCACATAAGATGCAAATTTTCTTCTCATCAAATATGGTTAAAGATCTAAAGTAGCAAACTAGTTTCTACTTTTGATATCAGGAAGTGGACAATCTTGGGAAGTATCTTGGTATTTCTCTTATCTATAAGAGGGTTACAAAGTATTTGAAGTCCCTTTAGGTTAAAATTTCGCACAATTATAAAGTTGAAGTGAGATACCTTGTTAATATTGGTTGTGCTAACTCCTCTCGTTTGGAAATCCTTAGCTAAAGCTTAGGAAGAAGTCTGTATACTGGAAGTTTGGGAATGATAACTTGATGAAGTTTTGGCCGAATATTTGGCTTCCTAAGTTAGGCCCTCTTCACAACTATTGTCTTTTCCATCCAAGATCGATATTAATGTGGGGTTGGTACAAGTTTACTCACCAAGTCAATCAATGATTCTTAGCATTGTGAAAGTTATTCCTCCGAATAAGAATATTGGAAATGACGTCTGCTCTTTTGGAAATGGAGCAGTAATGGCGACATTTTTGTAACTTCTACCTATAAGAGTTTTAGCGAATTCAACAATTTCTTTGGCTTTGTTTTAAAGGTAAACTGCTTACAAACTCAAAACGATATAGGAAAGGTTTGACAGGGTATGTGTTTTGTGTAGCTTGTGAATAGAGGCTGAGACTTGTTTGCACACGCTTAGAGATTGCACATCGACAATGGTGGTTTGGAAGAAGATCATACCTCCTTTAGCCTACAATAGGTTTTTCTCTAAACTAAGCTCTATTTGGTTTACTAATAACTTGACAAATGTGTACAGGTTTGACATTAAGCACTTCACATAGGATGTCCTATTTAGTGTCAATTGTTGGCTCCTTTGGAAGCAAAGAAATCTGCTCATTTTTAGTGATTCTAATTACAATTCTAAAGACATGTTGAGGATGAAATTTGGGTGGACTAAATACATCTCGGAGTCTAAAACACTGAAGCCAAATAAAGATGAGATGCAAGTTAGGTGTATTGGATTGATACCTCCGACGATTGGATGAATCAAGATTAACACTGATGGATCTGTACACACCAACTCCATATTTACTTCGACAGTGGTAACTTATGTGGAAGTGATGGAAACTGGTTACTGGGTTTTAACCATCAGATTGGCATTAACTCGGCGGTGCAAGCGAAATTGTGAGCAATGTACGACGGACTTGCAGTAGGATGGGAAGCGGGATTTCGCATGGTTGAGTTGGAGTGCTACCTTTTTACAGCCAATAATGATAGAATTGGATTTCAACACATTTATATAGAAGCCAACAAGGTTGCAGATAAACTGGCTAAGATTTGGACTAGCAATGAATTCCAACTGCAAAGATTTGAGCAAACCCCTTTGAAGATTGTAGATATTTACTAGATGACTTCAGTAATGCTACTTGTAATAATTATCTTCATGATTAAGTCTCAGTTCCTCAGGGCCTAGCCCTACGCTTTCTTACCAAAAAAAATATTACGACTAGAAAACAATCGTCAATTTATATTATTAGCTCCTATGGATTTAGACAATTTTAGTTTTTGTACTTTAATCTTATACATATGGTAATAGTTATATTCATTGGGTCAAATTCTATTATTAGTCTTGTACTATGTGTAAGTCGTGGATTTAACCTATATTTTTCAATTTAATCATTTTCAATCTTTATAATTTTTTAATTTAGAAAAAAATTCATGTCTCAAATGATAGTTGTTAAATCCATTAACTAAAATTGCATGGCTTTTCTAATAGTATTTTGTGAAAATAGCAAACCGACATAGCATTAAAAATGTGATAATATGTTTGCCGCATTTAGAAATAGATTAAAGGTAACAAATTTAATGGCTACCATTTTTTCATGATTAAAATTTCAAATTTTA
The DNA here is from genome assembly GCA_013677275.1 of Gossypium schwendimanii. NCBI lineage: Eukaryota > Viridiplantae > Streptophyta > Magnoliopsida > Malvales > Malvaceae > Gossypium > Gossypium schwendimanii. The sequence goes on along the minus strand of CM025255.1, from coordinate 17,595,062 downwards.
AAAAAGTATAGGAACTAAAAATGACCAAACTAGAATACTAGGACTAAATGCAAAACTTACAAATAGTATAGGAACTAATAACAAAATTTGAAATAAATAAAAATCAATTAGGGTTTTCTTATGGAAATTATTTTAAGGATTTAACTCCAAAAATAAGATTAAATGAATGACATTAAAAACATATTCTTTACATATTTATTGTAGTATTTTCAGTTTTCTATATCACGTCAAAATGTTACAATATTGGTGAAAGGAAAATTTAATATCAAAAAAATAATTTTAAAAAATTCAATATTGAGTTTACTTGTGAAATAATTCAATCAATGACACAAATTTTTGTTTAATAATATTAAAATGTATAAAAAAAATTAAAAAGAAGCTATGGTTGTAGCATAAAGTTGAGGTTTTGGCTTTCCTGATAAAGTGGAAAGAAAATTGCAAAGATGAAAAATTAAATGGGTAGAAAACTAGAAGAATGGAAAACATGATTTTTCTTTCCATATGTGTGCTTAGTAGGAGAGATAGAAAAATGGAAAGAAATAAAATAAAATATTTGAAAAATATATAATTTGAACGAACATACACATCTCTACCATTTTCTCTCCTCTCATCTTTCCAATTTGAAATGATTGGTTTTTATGCATTAAGATAGAAAATATTCATCCCTCCTATTTTCTTTTCTCTCACTTTTCTTCTCAACCAAGCACATTCAAGATTTATTTTCCTTCCACTTTTCTACTCCCTTCTTTCATCCCTCCACTTTTCCACCCAACCAAACACACATTTTATGCATATTAATGATATGGGTTTAAATCTCATCATTTGTAGTTTTTTTATTTAAAATGTAACAAGACAAAAATACCTTAGTAAGAATATAACTTATTTCGAATATGTAATGGTAGTTTAATAATTGTTTGAACTAATTTCATATCTAGTTGACTCGTGACACCAACACTATTAAGAGTTCAAATAATGGTATAGTGATCTGTCGTAATTCGGTGTGGCAGATTAAACTAGTTTTCGCACTTTTGGAGTTTGAACACTAGCATTTCTGTTAAGTTTTAATTACATTTTCGCTATTTTAGTTAAATTCAATAAAGTGTGTAATTTAAGTCTTTTATTGACCTTAAGGGCCGAATGAGGCCTAAATGTGACCTAATATACTTTGTGAGTTTGCAGGAGACCATTAGAAGGCATGTCAACTCAATATTGGTCGTTGTGTTACAACACGAAGAGCTGAATGTCGCAACATTGGGAGCAAAATAGAGGAATTCCAAGATCCCCTTCAGTGTCACGACATATTCTGAGGATGTTGTAACACACCTTGAAGACACCCTAAAGATGAAGTTTACTGCCCTCGATGTGCCCGACACAAGACTTGGTGTTCACGACATCACCTCTGTATGGGAAATAATTACGAGCCAATAGTATTTTGGTCTGCACAATCAAACATTAAGCACGAAGACGACAGGTGACCTAGGGTTAAGGACAACGGTCACTCTAAAGTCTATAAATAGGCTCATTTAACACATGTTAGAGACGGTTTTTCATAGTGTATAAATTTCTTCCTAGTTCTTGTCTTTAGTTTTTCTCTTCCTAAGCTTTAGGTTTATTTCAAGTTTTTGTTCTTTACTTTGTGGAAGAAATCAATTTGTGAAACGTGATCAGACTCTGTGAGGATTCAGCATTCTATTCTAATACAAATTAGGCTTCTTCTAAACCTTATATTCTTGAATCATTATTCATGTTTACTCTTTGTATCAAGTTTATATTTTTTATAAGATCCATGAGGAACTAATCCTCCTGTAGGGGATTAACGAGTGGAGTTATGATTAATTAATTATTTTATAGGGTTCTCTTAAGCAGATTAGTTGTTCAGTAAAGGAAGAAATTAAACCCTAGGCTTGACAACCCTAGGAAGTTATTAAAGTGGAAATTAACCCAAAATTGGTATGGCCTATTTGTGAACACCTTAACCCTGAACCGGTCTGGACTATGAGGTCGAGAGATAAGTAGTTCTTGCCAACTCATTATTCTAGTGGAAGACCAAAAGATCCTGTTGGGATATCGACTAGTTAATTGTACAAGAAAACCTAAAGCAACAGTTGATTATGATTACTGAAGCAAGCTAATCACCCATGCTTAGATTTGATAAATTTACTATTTGATTTCTCATTATTTCTTTATTTCTTTTCTTTTTCTTTTTTTTATTATTAAGAATCCTAAAAACCTTCTTTTTTATTTTATCATAATATAATTCATCTAAAGTACTAATTAGATCTATTTATGCTTAGGTTAAAATTAATTTAGTGCTCGCCTCCCTTGGGTACGATCCTTGGAGTACTCGTCTACTCCATTGTAACTATATTACAACCTGACCTGTATACTCGCAGATACTGCTTTTTCATATATTTTCTGCAGGATTTTTACTCTAAACGTTGGTACGTCCGAAAGCAATCATATAGATAATGTCGAAATAATAATAAAAAAAAGAAAATGAGTGAAAAGATAAGATAAGATAAGAAAAATGGATGGGGTGCAAGTAAATTAATTAGATACCACCAAGAAGTTTTTTCTATCATGACCTAAAAGCTTTATTTCAAACCCAAACCTAAGATATGGGAAATTTTTTTTTTTAAATGAAAAGGCTAATCCCCATAACATAGCATATAATCTTATGTTTTATCAATGAATCAAAGGATGATATATTATTAAAAATTTTAAACTTAAATTCACCTAAATTTATATTTATTGATATGAAAAATAACTTAATTTATCAATTGTTTCAATTCGATGTCCTAATTAATGTTCCAACATAGATTGGAACAATGCAGTTTGACAAATATATTATAAAAGGAAGATAAGACAAGTAGAGAAAAGAACACAAGATATTTTATTAGTGCAGTTCGAATTCACCAATCTTACTTTGTACAACCTTACTTATTAAATAATTTTATTCAACAATGAATCAGGAACCCTATTAGTTAAAACTCAATCTACCCTTATACAACGAATACTTATAGCCTAGACAAAGTGCCCTAATACATTCACTTACCCCAAATCCTCACTCACAAATCACTATAACCTAATATAAAAGTGCAAAAATATTCACACATTTAATCGTGAATGGATAAGGATAAATTTGCTTTGAATCAATCAATCTTTTTTAGCTCTTTTCTTCGAAATAAAATCCACTAACAAGATAAAAAGTAATTGCAACTTCAATCCAAGAATCATTTGCTGATAGGAAACTAATCATTCACGACATTTTAACTATTTAAATTCACAGTCCTAAGTGTTGTTCTAACTTGTTAAACCACTTACTACAAACAATTAAAATAACTTTTTAATTAAAACAATTAACATAATATACATAAGACAATCATTAAGGACAAAATAATCTCTCTCTTTTTTTACCGTAAACGATTTGTATTTCAATATCGTACTCCAATTCGAACATAAAATCCTTAATTATATAATATTATCTCGACTCATCCAAAAGGAAATGACCTATTCGTAAGTTTGTCTCCTGAACCTTCATGAAGGCATATGATATCAGTTTAAGACTAGAAAAAGTATGTTAAATGTGCTAGATTAAGTTTGGTTTTGTTGTGTTGGATGAGGACAAAATTGAACAATTTGTAATTTATGGAGGGGTTGGGTTCGATTTGACCGGACCTCCTCGTAGCCACATAAGTGAAAGATGGCAGACATGGATGGATGGATGGATGGATGGATGGTTGGGACTAGAAGGATATTTGAGCTATCTATTTTTTTGTCAATAAATTCCATGGGACAATCGTCACTTTATCCATGTGGCACTATTTGAGAGTCCCAACTCCTAATATAATTTGCTTATCAAAAAATCAAAGAAAAAGAGTGAAAATTTTGATTTCGATATTGAAAAGATAAGAATTAGTTGATAAAGAAAATTTAAAGTTGTTGCTTGTACTCCTCACGAAATATTTTTTTTTAAAAATAATTTTTATAATTTTCAATTGTATACATGCAATCGCTTTTGTTATAGATTTATAGTTGTATTTTTTTAACGACTTTAAGGGACGTTTTAAAGTTTTCTTAGAGTCTTGAATATAATTTTGAAAATGTGTTAATTTTTCAACAATATCTAAAAATTATAATACATTTACTTAACAAATAATCATGACATTATATATATATATATATATTTACAATTTATAAACACATAAATGGTTAAATTTAAATTGCTTACAATCAAATCACATTTATATAATAATAATTGTTTTCGTAAGTATTCACAGATATGCTTTGCTCATAGATTCACTTATTGTGAGAGGCGATAGATTCGTCATTGAAGGACTCGCATGGACACGTGTAGAGACTCATGTTTTATTGCAAGTGAGTAATTTATATTATTTATGGGAACAGTGCACAAATAGGTGTAGGACAAAACACGTTAGCGAATAAATACAAGTTTTGAACAAATAATGTAAACAAATATTTATATTTATGTAAAAACACCATATCTGACAAACAATTAAATAAACAAGATCTTGAAAATCAGAAATTGAAAAACAGACTACAAACTCAAAAGATCAAAAGCATTTTTACATTGTTGCAAAACAATCCGAGCTCCCACACGTCGTCTGGTCCTAAGTCAAAGACTTACCTGAACACAAAATATAAAACCAAAAGGTAAGCTATAAAGCCCAGTGTATAACCAACATCAATTATAGTTAACCAAACATAGTATATAAATCAGAGTAAACACAGCGAACTTAATAGCAAGTGTAAAACCAGAACGAAACAGACCAGAGTATCACAGAGGTTGTCATCATGCTAATATAACAGAACAACACAAACCCACCAGAACAGGATAGAGCAAAACTAAACAGAACAAAACAAAGCAGAGTAGAACGAAACAAAGCAAAACTGAACAGAGCTACACAGAGGATGTATGTTTATGTAGATGCGGTATTTTTTCAAAACCAATGAGAATGTAGATTTATCAAAAAACATCCTACCCAACTCCGCTACACACTAAAATATAGTTCCCCTAGAACTCATCCAGCCAAATCACACCAACAGATAACTATGGATAGTGTCACCAGAATTTTGTAGTTAAAACTACCAGATCGGATACATGTGGTCAAGCCACTAAAGTGCTGTCAATCTGCCATAATAAAAATATGGATAAACCACCAGATAATGCAGATAATCAAACTGCCAGAAACTTCCTCCTTTCACATCATCCCAAGTCCCATGCAATGCGTCAAGGAATGCATATACAGAAGCAAAGTGATAAGCATGTAAGTCATGCTATCGTACAGTAATAGAGTTAGTAGGCATGGGAGTCCATGCGTTATAAAGTAGATTTATCGAAACGTAATAAATAATATCAGATTTTCCATGAAGTCATATGCATCGTTATAAATCAGAATCAGTGCCAATCAATTCAACATATTTGGATATCACATGTTCTTATGCAACAGAGTCACGTAAAAGCGTACCAACAAACTTAACAGAATACAAATCGTTCCTGGATAAGTCGCATACATTTGACAATAGCATATTACGTTCTGATAGATCCTACTTATTTAGGTTCAAACATAGCAGACATACATACAGTTGCAAGTTGTTCATTACCAGATTGTCAAATATCAAGTTATATGGCCTAATTCAGATCGTACGGACCCTACAGCAGGCCTGCGTTCGTTTCGAACTACGATTGTGACCGGCGAGAAAAGTTTCAATTATTGCTTCATATGCCCGTGTGGTTTCACATGGCCTGGAGAACTGGCCCGTGCAACTCCACACGGTCTGGCACATGCATGTGTGCTTGCTCGTGTGTCCCATATGCCGGTGTCACTTACCTGTGTAGTCCTAATTCTCAAATAGTGAGTTACACTGCTTGGACACATACCCATGTCACTGGCACGTGTAAACCTTGTACAATTCATAACCACACACGGTCTGGGCACACGCCCGTGTGCCAAGCCCATATGTCTTAAACTTTTGTGAACAGTAAGTTACACGGCCGTGTGGCGTCGACATTCTCGTTTTCTAACTACTAAAATTCGAAGAAGAACGGGTTTCAGATACCCACCTGATACAAATTCGATGCAGGAGCAACAATGATGAATTCTCATCCCTAAACAACAAGCAATTGCCGAACAAATGATTAATTCGCAGTCAAATCGCTAAAAACTAACGTTCTAGAATCGAAGTTACGTCGAAGAACATTCGACACCAAAATTTTAAATCAACTTACCAGTCAATGAATTGAACTAAAAAAAAAAAGAGAAGTTAGAACCCGTACAAAATCAGTTGGGCATAACATAGCAAAAAGAAATGTAGTTTGAGGAAAAGAATAAAACGAAGAAAATTAAAGAAGGAATGGAGGAATGTTAGAAACAAAAATGGAAAGTAAAACGAAAATAAAGTAATATCATCAACTGAGGAGGTTTTTGGGAAGTTTACTAACCACTTGAAACTAACTACCACACAAAGAATTTCAAAAATAAATTATTCTCTATTGATTCCAAGATATTTGAACACCAGACCAAAGAATGCACAAAAGCTTAACCATTGAACCAGGTGGCTCATTCTTGTCATCAATTGGCTGAATTTGACTTATAACACACATGTCTAAAAATAGGGATTTAATCAAAAGTAGCAAAAATTCAAGAGATAGGATTCAAACCTAGAATCTTACACATATAACCAAAACACTTAACCACTAAACCAAATCAAATCACATGTCAAAAATTTCCAAAATCTAAACTCAAAATCAAGGGATGACCACTCTTGGTTTCAAATCTAATTTTTTCTAACCCAATTTTTGGGATGTTACATTCCTTAAGACAGATTCAGTCGCTCCTATGGTACTTGGAGAAATGTTGGTCGGCTATCTCCCAAGATACAACAACAAAATGATTGCGACAATAGTACCTCTGCAGTGATCAATGAACAAACCTTACCTTCTTCTATCACTGAAACGTTTAAAAATTTGGAGAGAAAATAATTTTTTAGAGTGAAATAAATTCGTTGTTTGTCTTTAAAGAATTCTGCAGTATTTTTTAGGCTTTTATAGGTATTCAATATGGAGGAATTTTAGAAATTTTCATGAATAAAGATACAAATCTGCATTAAAGGAGCTTTTAAATCAATTTGAATAAAATCAAATCAATTTGAATAAAACCAAATCAATTTGAAAGAAATAAAATTAAATCAAGATATTTGTCCTTTTAAAACAGACTCTATATAATATCTACTAAAAAAATACGTATTGGGCTAAGATATCCGCAGGCCTAAAAGGCCAACCGGTCCAGACATTTCGCGTCACTCGTGTCATCCAAGTGCTCCCCTAACCCCGGTGGATTGGATTCACAACCCTTAGCTTGCACGTAAGGGAAAGCATTAGTTTAGTCATTCAATAACCACCAAGTTGATTTACATATATATACAAGTTCCACACTTGATTTTCAATCAATGTGGGACTACTGTTTTTCATTTTCCTCAACATAATTCACAAGTAGCTTACTTTGAGCATCAATTTCTCTTTCATCACTCAACTATTTTGATCACATGATATCTCGTGTAAAGGTCTTATGGGGTAGAATATAAAATCATAATTTTATTATTCAAAACTCCTCATTTACCTATCGAAAATATGCCTCAAAGATTTCAAAAATCATATTTTTTCCAACAGTAGGTGCATGGTAACTTGTTGAATAAGATTGAAGTTAATTGAAGTGTTGTTTATCTATTTATAAATAGACAATTTGGGAATTATTTTTATATGCTTATTTTATTGTTTGATGTTCTTCATTTTTCTCTAAATATTTTTGAAGTTATTCATCGTTATTATTCTTCTGTCATTCTTTTCAATTTCAATTGTGATATCTATATAAAGGGTTTAAAAAGTTTGGCTATCAATCGGTAGTTTCTGGCTTACTTATTTTCTTTATATTTTTTTACTATGATTTGAATTGCTTTGATTGTATTTCTGGAAAATTATAGATTGAAGAAGGATGGTTGATATGCCCACAAAGAGTGTAAAGGCATTACTTATGACAATTTTAAATATAAATTTAGTGTTGTGAAGGGGAAGCATTAGTTAAGTGAAACGAGGGTAAAAGAAATGGAAGGGCCTTAGTTCTTTCTGTCTTTGTATGTATTTGAAGTGGGTTTTCATTCCTTTTCAGTTTGCACCCCTTTTTTTGTAGAAATCTTAAATTCTTATGAAGTTGCCTTTGACCAGTTAATAAGGGATTCTTGGTGGATCTTAATTTCTTATTTTCTACATTATTGTTTGAATAAAAAATAGACATTTGTAAATATTTTTAGGAAAATGTATATTATATCTCCTATTAATGAACTTCGTCAAAAGAGTTTTGTAATGTTTGTAGCTCATAAAGGTTACAAATCGATCTTATATAATTTAAAGAATAACCTACATTTGGTGAAGGGCAAGTATATAAAGATCGAACATGCATGTGATGGTGATTTTCCTTTTTTGATTGTGCATTAATAAGTGATTAGTGTGCATCTTGAGCTATTTTGATACCCGAGATGGCCAATTGGTACCCGGGGAATCTACCAAGGTTGGTGAGTGATGCAAGGAATCCACTGTGGCTCAAATAGCATGAAAACATCACCTAGAAGAGGGTGTCGCAATATCGAAACATGGAAGTCATTATACCTCTAAAAGTGTTAAAAACAAGGAAGATTGAGTAATCAACAGTGGTATCACGATACCGACCATAAGGTATCACAATACTTAAAACTCCCAGAGGACCCCCATTTCAAGACTATCAAGGATATCGCAATATTGGGCCATAGGTATTGCGATATCACTGTCTAAGGGAGGCAAAAAATGACCGTAGGGGTAATCCTTGTCCAACATGTCCCCCAACCAAAATTAAACAATCAAAAGTAATTTGGTCACTATTTTTTAGTCTATAATCTACTAAAAATAGCCCAAATTGACATGAAATTCTAAATCATGTCTTTTTAATCTGTTTTGTCTAGCAATTAACTCGGGATCATTTTTCTGAGCTTCACAATCTGCTGTAAAAATGTTGCTTTAGCTTTTAATTCAGCTAAAATGGAACCATCATCAATCAACGTCAATCGAGTATTCAAACCTCACAAAATAAATAAGGATTCTCTACTCAAAGCATCAGCAACAATATTAGCTTTACTTGGGTGATAATCAACGATCAGATCATAATCTTTTAGCAGTTCTAACCATCTACGCTGCCGTAAATTTAACTCTTTTTATGACATCAAATACTTCAAGCTTTTGTGATATGTGAAAATGTGGCAATTTTCCCCGTATAAATAATGTCGCCAAATCTTTAAAGCGAACACAATAGCTACTAACTCTAAATCGTGCGCTGGGTAATTTTTCTCATGTAGTTTCAATTACCGAGAAGCATAAGCTACAACATTGCCTTCTTGCATTAAAATGCAAGCCAAACCATTAAGCGAAGCATCACTGTAAATCATAAACTCTTTGTTGGATTCTGGTTAAATCAACATAGGAGCTTCAGTTAACATCGTTTTCAACTGATCAAAACTCTGTTGACATTTTTCAGACCAATCAAACTTTACATCTTTTTGGAATAGCTTCATCAACGGTGTAACAATCATCGAAATTTCTTTAACAAATCTCCGATCATACCCGGCCAAACCCAGAAAACTTCTAATCTTAGTAATATTTTTTGGTTATTTTTAGTCCAAAATAGCATATGTTTTACTAGGATCAACTCTAATACCCTCAGCTGATACCACATGACTCAAAAATCTAACTTCTAGAAGCCAAAACTCAAATTTGATAAATTTTGTGAATAATTATTTTTCGCGCAAAGTCTGTAATATTACTCTCAAATGCTGAGCATGTTTGGTTTTATCACAAGAATAAATTAAAATATCATCAATGGAAACAACCACAAATCTGTCTAAATACGACCGAAATATTATGTTCATCAAATCCATAAACACAGCAAGTGCATTCGTTAATCCAAAAGGCATAACTAAGAATTCATAATGTCCATACCTAGTCTTGAAAGTAATTTTTGACACATCCAAATCCTTAACTCGAAGCTGATAATATCCAGAACGGAGATCAATCTTTAAAAATATTGTTTCACTTTTTAATTGATCAAACAAATCATCCATACATGGTAACGAATATTTGTTTTTTATCGTGACTTTGTTAAGTTGTTGATAATCAATACACAACCGCAATGATCCATCTTTTATCTTAACAAACAATACAGGTGCACCCCAAGGAGAAAAACTAAGACAAACAAACCCTCTGTCTGTCAAATCCTGCAATTGTGCTTTCAACTCTTTCAATTCCGTAGGTGTCATTTGGGTTATTATTGATCGTTTGACTAAATCTGCACATTTCATAACCGTACGTACTGACTATTCACTTGAGAAGTTGGCAAAGTTGTATGTTATTGAAATTATCAGACTTCACGGAGTGCCGTTATATATTATCTCCTATCGAAATCCACGATTTACATCTATATTTTGAAGTAAATTGCATGAAGCTTTAGGTACCAGATTGTAGTTCAGTGTCACATTCCATCCCTAGACGGACGATCAATCTGAATGAGTGATTCAGGTACTTGAGGATATGCTCCGTTGTTGCATTTTAGAATTTGAAGGTAGCTGGGAAAATTTTCTTCCATTGGTTAAGTTTGTGTATAATAATAGTTATCAGGCGAGTATTAAAATGGCACCGTATGAAGCCCTGTATGGTCAAAAATGTAGAACTCCGTTATATTGGACTGAATTGAGTGAAAAAAAAAAGCTTTTTCGTGTTGATTTGATCCTGGAAGCTGAAGAAAAGGTTAAAGTGATACAAGGCAGTTTAAAAACTACTTACGATCATTAGAAATCATATGTCAATTTGGAAAGAAAAAACATTGAATTTCAAATTGGTGACAGAGTGTTCTTAAAAGTATTGCCTTGGAGAAAAATTCTTCGTTTTGGCCGAAAAGGGAAACTTAGTCCACGATTCATCAGGCCGTATAAGATCATCAAAAGAATTAGGCCAGTAGCTTACTGTCTATCTTTACCATCTGAATTGGAAAAATATACAATGTATTTTATGTTTCGATGTTAGGACGGTATCGATCTAATCCTTCACATGTGATACGGCCTACCAAGACAAAAATTCAGCCTGATATGTCGTATAGTGAGGAACCTGTTAGAATTCTGGCTCAGGAAGTTAAAGAATTAAGAAATAAAAGTATGGCCTTAGTTAAAGTTCTCTGGCACCGCCATAGGGTTAAGGAAGCTACTTGAGAACCGGAGGAGATTATGAAAATGCAATATTCGAACTTACTTTTTAGTAAGATTTTTGGGATGAAAATTTTTTTAAGGAGAGAGTTGTAACAGCCTGATTTCAGTGGTGTCAAAAACTATGGTTTTGGGACCACAATTTTGATGAGTGAATAAATATTTTAATGTTTAATTAAGGTTTATAGAGTTATATTAAAGTCGTATTAAATTTTCATTAAGAAATTTTGAGGTTTAAATGGTTAGTTTAGAAAAAAAATAACTAAGTTGAATAAGATGTGAAAATTGAGTTCTATTAGTTAAATGTGTTTAATAGTGATGGAAGGGTAAGTTAATGAACTTAGTGAATAAATAAATCTAAAGTTTTGGTCAACTTTGGTTCATGCATGGTAAGGCTTTTCAATTTCATTCTTATTATTTTTTATGTTTTTGAACTCATTTTAGCTTAATCTACTTAGTTCGAGTACTAATTTACAAAACTATTAAAAGTTGAAGGACTTGCCATGAATGAATTTAATCTGTTTGTGATGTTAAGTGATAGATATTTAAATTTGGTTGTTAAATAAACATGATTTGTTAAGTGGATTTTTAATGAAAATAAGGTTTAGGGGTTGAATTGCTTAATTGATAAATTTCATGTATATTGTTTGCAATAATGAAAAATGTAGATTAATTAAGCTTAGGGAAGAATTGATTATCATAAGTTTAGGTTAAGAAAATAGTTAAACTACAAGCTAGGATTTGAAGACTAAATTAATTAAAGGTTAAAATATTATGGGTAATTTTGTAATTTTACATTATCATGAGTAAGAATTGGAATTATTGAATTTAGACTATTTGAAAATTTTAATTGAATGAAATTATTATTTAGATCAAGAAAAGAATTAACTGGAATTTAATCGAGGGAAATCGAAGGTTTTGGAGTAGTTCTCAACTTTGTTAATACAACCGTGATAGTTGAGGTAAGTTCGTATGAACTACAAGCTTATTAATTATAGTTTGATTTGATTATTTTTTACAATATGTTGAATATAAATTAGACTTGGATATATGACGATGTTTTGAACAATTGATGGTTAAGTAATCTCGTTTGAACCTGAAGAATTCTTAGGATACAAATGACATGTCATTAGGGTTATACACATTCGGGTGATGGTCTTGAATGTCCTACCGATGGCTGAGGTCCTGCATTTATTGTAGATTCCCCATAGCTCGTGTGAGCAACATCGTGTAGCTAACATTTTGACCCACAGCTTGTGTGAGCAAGCCCATTTTACAGCTTATGTGAGCACTATTGAAAATGAAAGGTTATGATTACATGAAAAGGCACACTATGTGTGAGCATTCTCGAGTATCTGATGAAATTCTAGATGGTTCAGCGGGTAAGAAAAGGACGAAGGAAAGGCATGTATAAGAACCTATTAATGCTAATGTTCATTTGAAAAGGTAAAATGGGTATGAATTTCTGAAATGTAATGAATGCAAAGTTGTTATGTAATGAAAAAGAAAGGTATTGAATTTATTTCCTAGTATATGAGATGTTATGTTTTCATGATTTCTACTAACCTATGGTACATAGGAAAGTTTAATGTTAAATAATGAAATGAGCATGGTTGTATAGATTGTTAATTGATGTTCGGTAAGTTGAAGTTTATATTTTATGAACTTACTAAGCATTAAATGCTTATGTGGTTGTTTTTCCTTTGTTTTGTAGATCATTGGAAGCTCAATCTGTTGGAACTTTGTCGGAGTCCTATCACGCTATCCCAAAATCACTTTTGATAGTTTTTTTATTATTGTGAATTATGGTTAAAAATGGCACACATAGGGTTTAATGTCATTTATATTTTTGTTATGTTTTGGTTACTTTTGTAGATGGTTATATACATCTATGGTATAGTTGGCTTGTATATGTTAAAAGCTATATGAATATGGTCATTTTGGTATGCTTAATTTGAATGGTGAATGGATTGACAATTGTTGTCTTTAGGTAGCTATTTTACCTATGTTTTGGGTTTGAGATGTAGCATTATAGCTTTGTTTTGATTGATGTTATTTTGGTATAAATGAGGTGTCTTTGAATTGCATATTGGTTAGGAGAATTAGGTTGATTGAATTGGTATGTTTATGAGTGTTTGAAATGTGTTTAGGTCCATTGAATGAATGCACAAATGAAGTAACTTGTTGGGAATGGTTTGGCCTTAAAATAGCTTGTTTTAGGGGATAATTATGGAACACACGGCTGTGTGACCCCTGTTTTCACAATTTTTCATGTTTTTCTCAAAAAAATTTGATTTATTCAAATGGATCCCCGATTAGTTTTAAATTATTTTTAGGGCCCCGAATGCTCGGTTTAAGGCCCAAATGAGTATTATTGCTATGATTAAATTGTGTAATTGTTATTTACTTTGTAAGTTGAATTATTATCTTGTATTGAAGTTAAACATTCTATTTTGTACAGTAATGCTCTGTAACCCTAATCCGATGATAGAGACAGGTTAGAAGTATTACACAATACATTTCATGTTTTAGAATTTCTCTCTTCATCTTTTAGGGTTTAATTTTCTTCTCCTTAGCTCTAGGGTTTAGTTCATCTTTGAATCTGGTTTTACTTAGTTTCCATAGTTATTAGTTAAGTTAGTTATTATTGTAGCTAGTTTTTATTTACTTGTTTAGTACTTCAAACTCATTGTATTTTTCAGTTTAATCCTAGTTTCAATGCAATTTAGTTTCCTTTTAATTTCAGCATCAAAAATTTGATTTTTTTTCAATGATCTTCTACATATTCTTGGTCATCATTGTTATTGTTTTCAAGTTTCATCAAGAAAAGCCCAAGCTTTTGTCATTTTCCTTGTGTTTTCATTTATTCTTATTGTGTGTGATTATCGTGTCTTTATTTGTTTAAATCTGAGTATGGATAACTAAATCATAGGTGGTTGGTTGATGGAAATGTTGGGTAATTGATTTATGGGTTTAGGGACTAAATCGAATAGACTTCAAAACTTAAGATTGACGCCTCTAAAGGAAAATTAAGATACTGAGACCGAAAGGAGATCTTATTGGGTACCAATTTGATAGTCCTGGGTTAGTTTGGTAAGGTCGAGAGATAAACCAGACTAATTTGTCTAAATTGGTAAAATTGAGGCCGAGAGGTAAAATTGAGCCAATTTAGGAGCAATAACAATTTAGATCCTTAATTCAAAGGTTAACCAACCATATGGAAATTAACCAACCGTTGTTTGTTATCGTATTTGTTAGTTTCATAATTTGCTTGATTTACACTTTAGTCCTTATTCATTTCTAGGTAATTAATTAGTGTATTTAACCTATTGTATAGTCTGTCATAATATAATTGCTTAGTGAGTAGTTAGCTAGACTCCTTTATTTGCAAGTACGTAGTTTGGAAATCGCTTAATCGCCGAATCCTGTGGGTACAATCCTTGGAATACTCCCGTGTTCTATTAACCATTAAAAATATTACAACTAATTTGTCACACTTGCAGATACTGCTTTATTATTTGATTGTGTAAGTGTTGACTTCTCAACCCCGGTGTTCGCACACTGGTGACTAATGCAGTCATTAGGCTAGGAAACATGTCACCATTCTACAAGCCACCAACAATCATAACTTCTATAACGACCTATAGTGCGAGAGTAGAATTACTTCGTGTTCCTATCACCATTAACCACCCAATCAATCCTCAACTTTTGTTTCCACAAAAGTTACTCCATATCCAAAACAAACTCCAACTTCGATATGAGTCTCGACTCCAACTTCCGCAAATTTCTAGTAGGTCAGATGTCCATAACATCTTGCAGTCCTCTGAGTTGCGCACTAATCCACCTCTTTCGTGTAATTATATTTCCTAAAACATCTTTATTTCACTGCTTGATAGCCACTAATAATCTCTACTATGCTCCTTGTGTCATCCCAATTCGATGTAACAAAATTAAGATTTAATAATTTTCCTATAATGTAAGGAAAAGGAACTAAGAGACACATGTCAATAAAAGAAATCTTAATGTTTATTTTTCTTTTTTTTTTTGGTGAATTATAAGAGGAAAGCAAAACTTTAACAGCAACGCGATTAGTGCAAGTCGAAGCTAGACTATCATGCCAACACACGGAGTTTTTTTTTCTTTTTATATTAGTGCAATTATATACACTAGTTAATGATAAAAATATATAATTTATTAATTTTAATTATAAAATTTAAATAGTAATATAAAGTAGATAATTTATTATTATTATTGTGGAATTGAAGTTAATAAAAAATTTGGGAAGTCAAGAACGCTTCATTGAACAGATAATGGATGAATGCGTTGATAATCAATATTTTGGCTTGTAGTAAATTATATACCTGTGGGTCCATCATTGACACTCACGTATATCTATTTTTAAAAGCAAGTGGCATGGGGAGCTTACACTTCTGCAAATTTCTGGTGACTCTAACACCACTTGTCTCTTGTTTTATGGAATCAAAACATGCATGTGAAGAAGATTTCCAAAGTATGGCAACTTATTGTCTTTGGGTTTTTTTAATTTTGATCTTTCATATCCATGTTTTCAATATTTGGACTTACCACTATAATTAAAATTAAAGGAGATCGGATTAAACAAAATTATTAAAAAATAAAATAAAAAAGAGAAAGGGATCGACATATACAAAGTAGTTTTGTTATCTGAAGTGGCTTATGAAGTTTTTTGTTTTTATAATTTT
The DNA here is from genome assembly GCA_013677275.1 of Gossypium schwendimanii. Taxonomy (NCBI): domain Eukaryota; kingdom Viridiplantae; phylum Streptophyta; class Magnoliopsida; order Malvales; family Malvaceae; genus Gossypium; species Gossypium schwendimanii. The sequence goes on along the minus strand of CM025255.1, from coordinate 17,579,043 downwards.
AAGGTAATTTAATTTTGTTTGGATCAAAACGAGATTTAGATAAAGTTTTTATAATAATATGGACTCCAAATTTAAACTTTCTTTAAATATCTTCTACTTCTTATAATTATTTGTTGATTTAATAGGTGTTGGTAAAAAAATTAAGATTTTGAAAGTTAGGTGTGAGTTAATTAGTTTAAATTACAGCTAATTTTTTACAATAAAAATATTATTTAGATGAATTGAAATGATAGGAGAATAAAATCATAAAATCAAAATATACAATAGGGTAGTATATATGGTAATTGAATAGGAAAAAGCCACTGAATTGCATAAAAATCCTGTTTTTTATTTTAAATAATTATTAGATTAGGTTGATTTTTTTT
>CM025255.1:17545573-17555756 GCA_013677275.1 Gossypium schwendimanii | reverse complement strand
AAATATACTTAATCGTATAAATATATTTATATGAAAAATATAAAATTATAAATATTTAGTATCTGAACTTTTTATCAAGAAATAAGTAAATATATTGTTGTTATGAATTAAATAATAAAGAAAATAAAAGAACAAGAAATAAGAGAGTAAAAGAGTCATAATATTCCCATTGGATGTCCATTAGTAGATAATGTACATCATTAAAACCTTACGAAGATAAAAAATCTGTGAGAAAAAAATTCTTAGTGAAGGAAACAGAGTACGCATATCTATAATACATATAACATGCTGACTTATTAAAAATCTTATCAGGAAAATACAATGGGACAAAATCTCAGTTAAGAGAAAAAGAGTACAACGTGTATTTCAAATTGTACGTATTCAATCTTAAACACTAACTTTTCAAATGATCACTTGAACAATTTTGATAAACGCTAATATCATTTTTTTTTTTTGAAGTCACAAGTGAGGCGAAATTTGGGGGAAATATATTTTTATCTCTTCAGGAGTTTCAACAATAATTATAGTAAACTTTAATCATGATCCTTCTATAAAAATATATATAGGTATTTTGGATCATTTTATAATCTTCCTTCAACTACTATTCACTAAGTCAAATATACCACATATGTTCAAATCATTTCAATTGATATAAATGTTTATGCAAACATATTGAACAATTTCCAGAGAATTTTTACGTGCTTCTATCATTCTAAATCTTTCAAGGATTTTTAATATAAACTTCCATTAAATAGTAATCATATAAAGCTCATAACAACAACCATTAAACGCATGTTAAATCTTTCATGAACTTCCAGACTAATGAGATATCTAATGGTTTATTGAATCCACCAAAATAAAATATTATATCTTTTCAAAGTCGGGACTTAGCGAAAACCTTCACATTTTTCTTTCATTTTCGCAAGATTAGGCATATGTATCTGCACTGACTTTATACCTTTAAATGTTTAGGCTATTGGTCTAGAAACTTCACGAATTTGATTCTATTTGAATTGTCTTTTTTTTTCATTTTGATCAATCTATTCCATATTTGTATTTCTTGACAAATTCAATATCCTTATTTTTTTTCATTATTTTAATAATACTATTGCATACAAAATCATTATCTGAAACTTTTTATTCTCATGGTTCCATATTTTCTCACATTGACATAACTTATTGAGATATCTTTATCTTTATTGTTTCCATATTCAGGTACTTGAATTTCTTTTGAAGTTTTAATAATTAGTTATGTCTTAGATCTCTTCAGGAGCACCCACCTCCACTATATAACCATCTTGATTTATTATTTTCTTTTACAATAATTTTTATATCTTTGGAACCGATCGATCTATCACAGTTCAAGCATACATTACTTTCATTTATTCTAACAAACTGTCCTACTAGGACTTTGATTCAAATACATCTGCAATTAACTTGCAATAAAGTGAGTTATCCTTTTTGAACTTCTGATTCATATTACTTTTTATGACGATCCATCTAACTATTATTTCTCTCCCCTAATGTTAGGAAAATTGTCAAATCAAAATTGTAATCACCAAATCATGTCATAATTGAATATCAATTTATTCAACACAATTAATAATACAAGGAGACTCATAACTAAGGCATATTCTCAACTTTCTTTAAATATTCATTTTGTGCATTGTGGAGGAACAGCTTAAACATATATTGCACATTCAAAAATTCTAAAATACATTATATTTGACTCTGACCAAAAACCAATTATAATGGAGAGTATTTATCAAAACTTATTGGCATGATGTGTACAAGTGTCAATTCATATAAAATATCATATCCTTATACTTATATAAATTTTTGTTCTAAAAAAATATAATTTAGCTACTAACCGGAGGCATTCAATTATTAATTCTTTGTACAGAAAAACAAAATTTTAGAATAACTAGTCACAATGACAATCTAACTTACAATAATCATTGAAAGTTCAAGTAATAAATTCACCAACATTAACAAGAATTGTCCTGAAAGTTTTGTTCTTAAACAAATCATTAAACAATTAATCTCGCATGTGATTATCTTGTACATGCATCAACTAAAATTATATCAAAATATCCACTTGTTAGATAAGTAGATCCATATTTCTTTCAGAAATACACGAAATTCAATCTTAATTTTCAATTTTTGTAAGTAGCCATGGGCCCTTGCATTACTCATTTAACCCCGTAGAAGTACCCTATCAAACCTCCCTTGATACATGCTTGAATCCAATTAAAATCTTAGGGGAATTCTATTAACCTACTATGTAATCAAAAATTTTGAAATTTAACGTACTTACAAAAAGTTAAAGAATAAGATGTTTTAATTTTATGATTTAAAAATTTCCACGCCGACATGTTAATTAAATTGCGATCATATGATGTTATGTATGATTGACAAAAAAATAAACATTAAGTTGACAAATTTTAACAAAAATCACACTGATAATGATTAAACTAAAAATTTTTAAATTGGAAAAATAGGAGGGTTGAATCTTCTTAACTTTTAAATACATGGACAAATCCTGATGTATGGAAACAAAGGCCTTCCTCGTATCAAGAGGGGACAAATTTCCCATCACAACCATTTACCAACTCTTGAGCAGAAGAACATTATTTACAAAAACTCCAACCCTCCATAAAAGCACCATGATTAATAGATATAATAGATAGCAAGCATGAAATTGGTCTAAACTTAGGAACTTGACCTGGGTTTGGGACCAAAGCAAGAATAGTATAACTAAAAGACCCTAACAGCTGACCAGAATCAAAGAAAAAATTGACAGTCCTCACCACATCAGCTCCCAATGCTTGAAAGAATTTGGCAGTATAGCTATAGAGAAAATAGTGGATTTAATATCCTCATCTACAACAGGACAATCCAAACCAGACTTTAGATTCTCTTCTAACGTGCGATTACAATCACTCTCATCTAAAACTCAAATTATGATAAACAGCTTAAAAATTCCAAAAAAATAAAAAAACAGACTGAACCGGTATCATCCCTACCATGTACAAACAGAAAAAACTGTAGTTAACCAGTAGTAACAAAACATGTAACTTTTCCTCGTATACTGAACAATGAACAATTTGTGACTGATGTTATTAAAATACTGATATATTAAATAAGTTTTTCCTCATATGTTAACATGAAATGTTTCATAAATATCAAGCAAACCCTTCAGGTTTCTGACTGACCGAAATATCTTCCTGAAATTGTGGCCAAAATGTTTAGCATAATAACTTCATCATCGACCTCACACTTCCCAGCTCTCAAGTTAGCACACTTCCGGAGCAGACTACGAAGAGATGCACAAGTATCCGCATCCAGAGGCGTGTCAATTGCTGCACATAAAGCAAATAGCCACACACAGTTGCTCCTTGATAGTGAGCTCATGTTCTCAACCGAACTTATCCATTTCCTAAGCATCGAAACTCGAGCTACTGAGTCCATCTTTCGGATTGTGGACAAGGTCGGGTACTCACCACAAGCATCACTGATAGAGGTTTTAGGACATGGATTGTTGTGAGACGATGAAATCTCGTTGTCTGCAGCATTCAATAAAGGTACCTGGTCAGAACGGACTTCACTGGTTGCATGACTGTTCAATTTCTCAATAACGCCACTGGCCGGCAGCTGAAACAAATCATCCTCTCGAACAGATAATTTTGGTAGCTTACAAGAAATCTCAGTATTGAGATCCTCCATTTGTAACAGGGCCTGATATCAAGAAAGGAAACAAAAGTTAATTTTCTTTCAGGTTTTGAAATCTTAAAAGATAGCTTTAGAATTCAAAGAAATGAAAGCTTTTCTCCTATGTTGTTTCAACTTTATTTTTGTTGTACCCATGTTTGACATCCATGTTTGATATATATTTGAACATGAGTAGGGAGAAATATGTGCAAAAACTCAGTTTTAAAGACTCCTTTGTACCAGAAAACTCAGTTTTAAACACTTTGAAAAGAGGAAGGGGAAAAGGTTCGAAATAAGCATTGTTAAGGGATCTAAGATCGTTCATTCACTCAATGTGCACTTCATTTATTATAAATATATATAAATATATCCAATTTCAAGGTTACATGTTTCTCTTCAAGATTATTCAATCAGTATACAAAGTCAAGTAATGATGGCAGAAGAAACAAAACCCGAAAGTACATACCAGTCGTAGTTCTGAAAAATCTGCAAGAAATGCATCCTCCCAATGTTTCAATGGCAATAAATGTTCCGGGCACTTAGCAATTTCAGGAATCTGGGGCATATAAACACTTTGTTCCTTGTTCAATATAGTCCTGTCAGCCTTGGCGATCTTTACTTTCGGAATTTGAGCAGCTTCCCACCTAAACAGGAAGTTAAGGACTATTAGTTTGATACAATTAGAATAGTCGTATTAACCGTAGAAAATCTCTATTTTGTGACGTAAGATCTCCAACTGTCAATCAAAAAGCAACTCCAATGAAAACTAGACTTGAAATCTCGCAAATAAATGCAATAATGTCGAAGAGGTTTCCAATATGATTTATTATCCCAACAAAAATTAACTACAAGTAACACTTAATTTTGTATCTACGGCTCCACGAAACCTACAGGATAAGCAGAGAAGTCACCATGAGATATTGAGAATAAAGCACTGGAAGAATGTCTGATGATCAAAACCATTCTAATGCCATAACATTGAATTGGCAACAGGCCAAAGGGCCGAAACTTATAAGCCAAGGTTAGATGATATTCCATACTAAAGACCTAAACAAGCGTTGAAGCTTCCACATCTGCACCTCCACACTCCAACAATCTTAAATTAGTCAGACTCAGACATATGTTCAGGTTTCCTGAAGCTTGACCCTGAAATGTTGCAATTGCAAGGCTACAGGGGAGGACAGCAATTATACTAATAAGTACTGGAACTCTACAAGTATGCAAATTCTTTCACTTAAATGAGGACATGTTTGAGAGAGTTCAGCAGCTGTTGTACTTTCTTTAGCATGGTTTGAACTGTGATACAAACCTAGGAATAGGTCTGTGAAAATGGATAAACCTATGAAAGCAAAACAGCATTGCTGATAAAGAAAATGGATAAATTAATTGACAATTTAAAGATAAGGAAGGATTACCTGACACGCCTAAGATATTCTAATCCATCCTCCGGAGGACCAGAGTCGAAGTCAGGTTCCCCTTCTACCATGAAAGCAGGCCTAAGAATGCTGGTGTAATCTTCGTCACTGTCATCACCTTCATTACATTCTTCTTCCGCATCAACAAAGGAATCAACTTCAACATCACGAGTAGGAGAAAAACTGAAAGGATATATATTTTCCGTCTGATTATCCTCCATGTATTCTAGTTCATTACCCACATTTTCAGAATAATCCCCTGAAAGCGATCGAAATATTTAACGAGTGCTTGTGCATATCAGAATATTGAATCCAAATAAACAGCAAAACATTTCAAATATGCAAGTAAAAGCCAACGGCAAAACATTATAAACATGCAAGTAACAGCACAGGAAAACATTGCAAAATGCATGTAACAGCAAATGGCTAAGAAAAGCTTTTCCATCGCACTTCATTAAAGAATATCATCACTTTATTACTTTCTAGTTACAAAGAATGTAGCATATCATCTGTACCACTAACACACATTAGATCTAAAATACCCAACAGCAAGACTCCAATGTACAATAGCCTATTGGAACTAAACACAGAAATAATGCACCCAAGTACACACAAGAAAATCCTATCAGTTCAATTGTTGAACATAAGGTCTTTTTCCAGATTGCTTCAGGCCATTCTTCAATGTACAAAGATATTGAGACCATTCCTTGTTCCTCTTCCAGCAACCACACCTGTTACAACAGAAAATGAACCCATCAAGTTGACACTAAATGAGCTGGATTCTGGTCGATGACTGCTCAGAATGTCTACGAGTTTCCATATCAATTAAAAGACACTAGTTTTTTATACAAAAAAGAACTGAATAATAGAGGAAAAGCCCTTTTTTTAAAGATAAAACTATGATTTTTTTTTTTTTTGGTACAAATGGCCTCTAAGAAGTAAAAAAAAAGAGCGTAAAGAGAAGGAAATTAGATGGAAGACCTTAAAACAAAGTACATTTTTGCCATCAAAACCAGCTGAAATTCTGTTAAAGAAATCTACTTGAAGTTATCAAAGCCAACCAAAAAGTCATACCAAATACTAACTTTATGAAATCTTTGTCTGCAAAATACTTCCCATGTTATAAATTGGGCAAAAGAAATATTCATAAAATATATAAACTCTCTGCTGTAGTTTGAACGAGAAAATGAGAACTAATGGGATGAAACAAAAAATCCCCATTTTTCAGTTACAAAAGGTCTGGCACCAAATTGTAGACTAAAAATTAGTCGGTAGACAAGTATGAAAGGAATATGACTAAATATATACTGCAAAAAAGAAGGCCTCTTCTCATATCAAATGATATTCATTAAAGCTTTAATCACTTATACAAGGATACCCCTGAGCTATACCAAGGAAAACTTATGGTATCACACTCACAGTATGTCATGTTTTATACCAGTTATCAAACAATGTATCAAAATCTCAATCATCCATTTTTCAGGAATCAAAGACTGAAACATTTGGTATAAAACTATACAGACTCATTCCGAGAAACTACCATCTTATTGAAGGCTCAAAACTAAATATAAAGCAGAAGGGAATGAAGGGCACCACACAAGGCTTTCCACTATATATCACACAATAAAATTCAAAAGACTGATATAGTTTCATCACCATCAGAACTATATGATATCATTGATGTATTTATTTTGCAGAAGTAAACCATAATCCCAAATAACATCAATAAAACTCTATCATATGATGTATTAGAACCAATGCTTTGGACTCTTGCTATGTTAAGATAGATAGACATTCAACAAGGTAATAGATAGTGATAAATACAACCAAAGAAGCACTTAAATGTTGAAACAACACATCAGGAAAAAAAAAAGAGAGATAAAACAAAACGTACTTATAATTGCAGGAGACTCTGCCTTCTTTCCAAAGCGATGACGCGTGTCAGAGCTCGAACCCGAACCTGAACCGGTGTTCTTCTGATGCTTCCAGCTTCCCAAGTCCTCATACTCTCTAATCACATCTTTACCAAGACTATTATATACATCCCTCCAAAAACTCCTTTGTTCCCCAACCTTGGCAAACCTTAAAGCCTCTAACTCTTTTCTTGAGTACATTATCTTATTTTGAGTTTTGCTTTCTGTCTTTCCCTTTTGAACTTCAAAAATTTTGGTTGATTCCATATGTCTCATAGCCACTGATTCCCCTAAGACCTCTTTTACATTCTTTCCCTTTCTTCTTGATCTTTTAGCTTTCTTACCATCAATTTCATGTTCCCCCTTCTTCTTCTTCTCATCTTTTACACTGCCATTTCCAGTTCTGGGGAGTGGAAGTGATCCAATCAAAGCCGTATCATCGATGACTTCAATCTTTAAAGACCCTTTAACAGGCAAGTCAAGACCTTTGGTACCACTAACGCCGTTTCCATCATCAATCTTGGACGAGTTCGTTGCAAAACCAAAGACGTTTCCAACTTCAAGCTCAGTCAAAAGTCGTTTCTTTTCAGCTTCCAAGACATTTTCGGATTCCAAAGCTTTTCCTTTGGCCACCCTTTTCTCCTCAAATTCCAAACCGGTCCCGAGATGTTCCTTGTTACCAGCTTCAATGGTGTTGACTTGGATATCAACTTCTTGAACTCCAAAAGAACCCTCTTTGCTTTCCACCTCATACACCTTTTCTTTCTCGAAAAACCCAGAAAGAGAGACATCCTTTGAAGCGAAAGAATGAAGACCCATTTCTTGGTTTTCCTGAGAAAGAAGGGAAAAGCACTTGGGTTTCTTCTTTGGACTGCTATGATCCATAGCAGTTACTTCTTGGCAGTCTTGAAGGCCCGAATCCTGGTGGTCGGCGGTGGATTCATAGAGAGAAGGGGAAAGGTGAGGGGGAAGAGAAGTTTCTTGGTGTTGTTCAGAGCCAGAAGTTGTTCTACGCTTAGAACAAACATGTGAATCGGAATCCAACGCATAATCAGCCATTACTGAGAAAGAGCGAATGAAGAAACTGTTGGAAAGAGACGCTGGGGTTTTAGGGTGGGACTTGGGAGGGAAATATATAAAGGAGGAGCAACAGAGGTAATCGAATTGAATAAACAGATTGCATTGGGTCTTCATTTGGCCCATAATTTATACTCATTTTCTTACTTCAAAGTATTCTCCATTATGCCTCTTTTTATGTCACTTAAATTTAGCTCACTGCATTTATTTTGAATAATTTAATAAATTTATTTTTTTTATTTACAAATTTTTCTCATCGGCTAGTGTACTACTATCCTAGATCTCCTTTTCGAGGTGTTGGATGTCCTGCAATGGAACTTCTACCAAATCTGATTTCTCCAATATTTTTATCATTCCACGAAATGTTACGATATTGAATATAAAACTACAATTCCTTAACCCTCTATTTGACAACCATAATTAAATAATAAATAAATATTTAAATTTAATTGTGTGTAAATCCAATCATAATTAACCTACAAAAAGTAACATCACCATCAAACTACATCTCTTTGGAGATGATAAAACATAGGCAAAACCGTTATGTTCTTTTTCTTTATTCATCCATTTAACGATGCCATGTTAACAAATAATGTAAAAGGACAAGAACTACTATTAAAATTTCAAACATCAAAAGAAACCTAATTCTATGAACTTCCTTATGCTTTTTCTATAATAAAATTACATTTTAGGAACTCAATTTTTAAAACTTACGTAATATTTAATAATGTTATTAAATTGTTATGATCATAAGTAATTTTAAAATAATAAAAATTATTAAATGATCCGTTCACCAGAGTAAAAGTTGTAGGTTGTTAGCCTACGGACAATTACAATTAAATTAACATATTTAAAATATAACTCCTCTAATATAATATCAATTTCTTTTAATTTTTAATTCATTTTGAGTTTTCAAAGATCCTTAAGCTTAGCTCAAAGCATAATTTTTTAACATGAGTTTCATCTTATACTAATAATATATTTGTGAGGGCTTTGTGATGACCATACCTTAATTTAAGCATGCAATACCTCTTGAATCATTCATGTAATCTCAACCCCAATGAAAAGTAAAATTGAGCATATTGTTTTACAAAATAGAGGAAACTTAAAATAACTGTAACAATTCCTGCCATTAAATTCCATGTAATCCGTCACATGTTGATAATACATTAGATATATTTGACAAGTTTAGGTACCAAATGTTATATTAAGGTAATATAAAACAACCTTCACAAAACATTTAAATTTAAGAAAATAAAAATATTATATTAGGGTAAACCATGCCACTAGCCACCCAACTATTAGAGTATTTTTGTTATGGTAATCGAAACTACAATTTTTATTCCATTACTAACATTTAAATTCAAATGTTGGAACGAATGAAAACAAGTAAGAAAAGTTGGACTGGATTGGCACTCCTTAGAGCTTGAAGCTGTTCGTAAGGATCTAGAATAACAAACATAAACATATTAGAAATCAAAGATGAAAGGAAAATGTGATGGGTTGAATTATTTAGAATTAAGACAAAGTTAATAGAATGTATAAGTGCTGAGGATTAAATGTGTTATTATACTGATGCAAAATAAATGACACATCATCATTTTCATTAATATTTATTAACATTTTAACTGAAGGTAACCAAAACATAATCAATTAAAGATATTAGAGACGAAATTTAAAGTTTTTATAATTTAAGGACCAAAATTCAAACACTCTAATAGTTAAAGTGACTGATAATTAAATTTACCCATTATATTATATTTAACATCAGAAACTTTTTCTTTCTGAAGACACTGCATATTTTTTAATTTGATTTAATAAATATTACTTTGAAAATTAAAAAAAAAAATACTAAAAGGTAATTACAATTTAAAAGAGAAACGAGGTCTCAATTTAAATTATAAAATAAAAGATCATTTTTCATGAAAATTATTTACGATTAAGATGACGAGAAATAAAAATAATATAATTTAATTAGTGAAGAAGTAATCACTGGTCCAGAATAGAGCTAGACTTTGGTTTAATTCATTGTGCTGGGAAATAAACCGGACTGCAATAATAATAATA
>CM025255.1:17495961-17514643 GCA_013677275.1 Gossypium schwendimanii | reverse complement strand
TACATACATACATACATACATATATATATATATATATATAGAGAGAAAGCTAAAAAGAGTTGCAAAGGTAAGCACAAATTATGAATTTAAAATTACTCACAAACAATCAATCTATTGAACCAGATACTTAAAACATCAGAGATAACATGCCAGTGATAAAGAGCAAGAATCATATTTTTGACTTCAACCTACCAGAATGAAACACCTTGGTAGAAAACCTAGCTGACCTTGATTATTTGTTGTCGCTATTGCCACCATACTGCGTAGAATTTCCATTCCAGAAGGGATTTCTATCCGAGAAACGGCTGTCATCCTCATCGTGTTTTAGTGTGTGAATATTGCTACCATATCGGGATGTTGTGGGTCGTTTGTTGCTGCTGTCGGTCGAACTGTGTCTGTTTGTCGAGTTAGGTGAATATGTCCTGTTTGCTCCAGCCAAGTTATTTCGCAGTGTAGGGTTTGGACCTATAGATGCAACCAATCCAGAAAACATGAGAAAATACTTCGCCAAGGCAATTTTCAAGAGTTTCTGTTTGACCACTATGAGTTTCATGGGGATTACACGATCCAAAATTTGGATCATTAATGTGCTGTGACACGGTTACTCAAGATCCCAAAAAGAAAGAAAAAACGTATGAATGCAATCTCATGCTACTAGATAGCCACCACCTCATAAGACTTCTATTATGATTCTTAAAATCCTATGCACAACAATAAATGAATCTGCTTAAAAAAGGAAAGAAAAGAACCTGATCATATGCCATATTCAATCATAGGTGGTCCTCTAGGTTCTGGTTCCTATTCCACAAACCAAATCGATCACCTTCAACCTAAATTGCTTATTCTTACATCAGGGATATGGATGCTAGTTTGCTCTCTATCTCCCTGGTTTTAAGTATTTAAGTAGTCTTTGTACTATAGTCAAAATTGCAATTTAGTTCACATACTAGAAAGCTAAAGTAATTTAATTCTTGTACTACTGATATTGGTTCAAACAAGTAAATTTGATAGTAGTGTTAACGGAAAACTGTCTAAATACCGATGTGAACTTCTAAAATCTGACAAAGCATATGTTCCTTAATAGAATATATTCTTTTTCCCTTCTAATTCTGTCGATAGGTCTTTCAAACGTCCACACCAGCATTTTGACATTTTTCATTACACTGTTATCAAATTTACTTTTTAGCACCAATACCGAAACGTACAAGAATTAAATTAATAATTCTACAATACAAGGATTAAATTGCTCTTATCACTCTTCAAAAAAAAAAAATTGCCCTTTTCATTAGGGACTGCCTAGATGCTTTAACCCTAACTCTCTTCACAAAACACTTATATGCGTTTGTGGCTATGTATAATGCATGCATGTCTATGGTTGGCTTAAATAAATTTAGGTGATATAAATGGGCATAGAACAAGCATTTTAGCTCAAGGATTTAGGCCCAAAAGTATAAAAATTTTAATACCAACAGCCCAGAGACTCACCGTATTCCCAGATGCCAGTTTGAGATTCTGGTCCAGTAGTTGAAGAGCTGGTACCAGTACCACCACCAAGATAAGAAAAAGGATTGAAATAGGACATAAAGCTTCTAACGTATGCAAAATATCCCCCATTGCTTCCTGCGGTAGCTTCAGAAGGTGTAGAATTTCTTTGGTCAGCAAATGATCTTTGCCCTTGGAAACCAGTGCTTCTCTGGCGTGGAACCACTATCAGTGCTTGTCTGTTAAGCAGACCCAAGTCCAATAAAGATGTACTCAAATCTGTAGGCAAAAGGAAAATAGTAGTGGTGAATGGTAGACACTACAAAGTAATGCTCCTTTATCAACATAGAGCAATTTCATAAGCATATTCTGAAGACAAGGAACGCTCCTCATATGCAAAGGCAATGCTATGTTAAAACTTCAGGAAACACTTCAACTAAGTCCAAAACGTCTCAAATGCAATGCAATCGACAAAGTTTGTCATCTATAAATAAATGTGAAAGTGGGGAAAATAGAACAAGGTACACATTTAGAAGGAAAAAGAAGGTACTAGAAGAACAACATTCAATCTGTATAAAGCATACAAGTAGCGCCTAACAACCAATAATCTTCCTAGATATGCAATCAAATATAAAACTAAAAACATAATCTTCTGTAACACACACACACACACACACACACACGTATATATGTCCAACCCCTTTTAAACATAATACATAAGCAACATATTGTGAAAGATCCACAAACAGAACTGGAAGGCATATGAATTATGGAATTACAATGCATAACACCCATGAGCAACATGTTTCTAAAGACCAGTTTGAGGTCGAGGACAGGCACTGTTTAGCTAAAAGTAATAAAATCTCAAACTGAGAAAAACTAAATAAGCTACATTCATTTTAAAGATGTACACACAAACACAGTCATACCTTGATCACCAAATAACTTGCGAGGATAAGGAATGGCAAGATCATAAGAGCCCATGCCACTTGATTGGTTTCTATCCACATAGTCTTTTATCATTCTCAGGGTGTTGCCCACAGGAAACTTCTCTTGTAGGCTACTGCCATCAGGTAATCTGATATTTAAATAAACATCAGTTGGTACATTTGTGGTTGCAATATTTTCAGACGCACCATCTTGCCTTCCATCTATTGATTTATCCTTTTCATGTTGCATGGCTTTCTCTGGTGCACTCCCACCGGGAAAACTTGACCGATGATCAATGCCCTTGACTGTGATGAAACAATCATCTCCAGGATAAGAGGATGTATCCTCAGATACGGGAACTGCTGGATTTAAGGTAATAGAAGTACCAACCGTCCTGGTTGCTTCATTAGAAACATTACATTGTTCATCCACAACATTAGTCAAGTTGTCAGTGCTAAATGATTCTGAAGTACCCTGGTCAACCAATTCTGAAATTTTCTCCTGAAATGTTGGGAAAATAATGAAATCCAATATCAAGTTTTTCAAGTTTCAAATTAAGTTTCTTTTTGGGGCAGTGGTAACAAGCCCCTTAATTTTGCACCACAGCCAGTGCTTTCCTTCCACCATAACTCTCATAGTCAAAGAAAAACTAGAAAACTCTAATTTAGATAACCATTTAAATTTACCTTTACGGTGTTTTCACTACCATTTTTTCCCTCTAGCACCCCAGAAGTAACTGCTGGTTTAGGCTCAAAGGACCGGACAACCCCATCCATTGTGGTTGATGGGACAGAAGCACTTGAACTTCCTTGCTCGGACTGGCTGACAGTAGAAGCTCCAGAGCTAGATGACTCGAGTTTCTTTGAAGCAAGTGCAGCACCAAGTACTGCTGCTGTGGTTTCCTGCAGTTAAGAAATCCGAAAATCATAAACTAGACTTGGTAAATGCACACGCAGCACCTCTTCACTGACTGGATAATAGTCCTAAAGTCAACCATCACTAGCATACCTGGATATGAAGACTCAACCATGCTTTCTCTAGACTGGATGCCAGAACTTCAGCGCTGACAAACCCTTCTGGAAGAGTTCAACCAAAAGAAAAAAAAACTGACCATTTAAAACATTTTTCTATGCATATTACATTACATGCTTGAAAAGGAGGGAGAAAAGAGAAAAATGGTTTTACATAAGAAGAAAATTTAATACCATTTTGCCAAGCTTGTACACCATTAAATCCAATTGCTGTTATGCAGGGGATAGATTTCTGTGGATCTGTAACATGTTGATGCAAGGAATTGTTCTCTCATTGAAACTGGTGACAGGTACTTACAATGGCAAACAAGAAATGGTCACTGAAACAGTAGACAAGGGAACTCAACCCCATATCAAATAAAGGAAAAGATTCAATGTACAAAGCAAAGACGTGTAGTGATGCATCCAACATTTTGTTGATGCTGTGATGTATTAGTAGGAAAAGCTAATGGAAAGGTGCAGTGATGCAAAGTCTCAAAAGATGGAGGAATCATAGGATAATACAAAGAGTATTGAGTGAGGAGGAAATGCTAATGGAAACGTGAAGTGACGCAACATCTCAAAAGATGGAGAAATCAAAGGATAATAAAGAAACTATTGAGTTAGGAGAGACAGTTTGAAAAATATATGGAAAGATAAAAATTAAAAAAAGCTTTCTTTCCCTTTCCCCACTTAAAACTTGCATCTTCAACTGTTCTTTCCCATCAAGCATATGACATGACTGCCAACATAACAACTATGGTAGTTTGGAACTATTCCTCAATTCCATTAGACATTAGTTGACAATTAAATGAAGTAGGCTTTCATTATCTTCAACAGACTCATGACTCATCATCCAAAGAAGGATAACTTGAAAGCTGTAATATGAAACAAAAAAACTAGTTTAGAAAGCACAGAGTACCCTTGAGGCAGACTGCTTTCAAACAAGAGAAAATAAAGGTTGACCACAGCCAATTCTTCTACTCATATATTGGGGGGTAAACGATTCAAGAGTACATGCACATTAATTCTTTGTAAGGACCCAACTGTAAATGGTATAAAATAAGCCTTAGCACCAACACTCAACACAAAAACAGTTCATAACAAGGAAAAGTAGCTAATTCAGCAATTAAGAAAAGATTTAAGGCTGCTAGTACTTCAGCAACATAGCAGACCAGTTCAACTCCAAAAGCTTAATTCACAGCTAGATGCAAAACTATCACAGAAATTCCCTTAGCAACTATAACAAAAAGGCAAAAAATATAAAATGTTGATTTTAGAGTAACCATAAGAGAATCATGTTATTAAATATATACTTGGCAATACTAAATAAGATGTGATCATATGATATGAATACCACCCAGAATAAATAACTAAAACACAACTCAAAACATGACATGATGCAAAGAAATTAACACTACACAATGGGAATACATGAATGCTTCAAAATCCATGACATACGAATTAAAATATATTAAAAACTATAGAAATATAAAATACTTAAATCACGATTATGATATGACGAAATACACAAACACAACATGGATATACAAATTGTCAGGTATAATCAGGATACATATGGCAGAAAAATTTGCAGCATCGGTGGTCCCTCCTCTGATATGCAATAGAATGCAATACTTTGACAATGACTCTTTTACCTGAATCAACATGTTAAAATATAGAGAACTGTAAGGAAAAAGAAAGAATTAAATTGATGTTTAAAAAAAAAAAATTTAAAAGCAAAATAATTACTTTAAGATCAGTCCACGTTGAATGATCCAAGTTTTTCGACTCATCATCTTCACCTGAACAATCAAGTTTATTGAGTGCAGATCACAGTACTAAATTAACACCTAACAAAAATTTGAATTTGCTAATACATAAAAGCAGAAACAGATCAAATGAAAAGGGAAGACATTGCCTGAAATATAGACCACGAAAAGTTTCTTCTGGTTTTGAGCTTCACGAATGGCTTCAGGAATTGAGCCTTTGTATGTTAGAGATGACAGAGATTCAGACCTTTCCATCTGTTTCACATGATCAAATTTCAACAACATAAAATTTGCATTTAAATGTCTCTCAGTTTCATATATTTCACTTCAATTATACATATATGCACTTGCAAATGAATATTGCTCTATCATGAAAAGTTCCGAAAAGAAAACCTAAATTTAGTTTGAAAAATTGTGGGGGAGATAAAAGAAAAAGAAGAATATTTACAGGTCTCAGTGTAAGGCAAGAATTAATTAATTTAAAATTAAATCAATAGATAATTGAATGAAATGGTCGTACCTTTGGAACACAGAAAATCGAATTTTTCGAAGAAATCTTAAAAACAGAAAACAATGGAGAATTGTGAAAACCGAAAACGTACAGTGAATCTATAAACGACGGCCACCTCATTACTTTTAATCTTGCCACGTGTTACTTGATTATGGGGAGAGATAAACTTTCACTTATACTAGAAACAAGTTTTCTTATATTAAAATTAAATTTTTTTTTTTTGACATTTCACATTTGTTTTAGTCGCCAAAGCAACTCAGACTAACTTAGTTGATTTATGAAATAATTAAGCATTGATTAAAATATTTTCAAATTACGAATGTATTCATGTATTGTAGTTGCCTACTACTGCAATTGATGTGTCCCAAAATTTACGAAGTTAGGATTCTAATTCTACTCAATTTAACAAAATTTAGTAGTGTGTCTCGAGACATTGAAGGCCATGTCTCGAGATATGCTTTCCTATTACAAAACCCTAGCTTCTATGTTTGCTTATCTCAAGACATGGGATTCATGTTTTGGGACATCAAGTCTTGTGTTTTGAGACAGGTCTTATGATTTAACTCCCATGTTTTGGACCATTGCATTCGATGTTTAGATGTCTCGAGAAAAAAGAGCTCTCGCCTCGAGACTTGAAACATAACAAATTTAGTTTAGTTACGATGTTTACTTGTTCCAAGACAAAAGGACATTTGTCTTGAGACGTGGCAATTGATGTCTCGAAACTAGTACAACAATACCCTAAAATGCTTATTATGATTATTTTCTTCTTGATGCCTTGAGACAATAACCTTATTGTCTCGAGACAAATGGTAAAATGCTAAAAATGCAACTTAGGTTCATGTAATTAGGATTACCAAATCAACCTATATGAAATCATCATTCCACTCAATCATAAAACATATTTTTAACATCTAAAACACAGCATTAGCACTTAAAATAATCACAATCAATACAACATAGAAGGACATACATGGTTAGATACTTAACCAAAACACATATATAACTAATTACCATTATCAAAGGTCACAAACTAACCCAAAACATGCTTACAACTATATATCAAAAGAACAACTCAACATCAAGACTCGATATATCACCTTAAATACTTAGGTACATGTCTTTACAACTTATAAAAATAACAAAACTTTACATAGATGTGGCTGAGTTAAGATGTGAGAGTTGGATGCCGTTGACACTCCTCGAACAATTCAAAACCTAATCGACACCTGCACATGGAAACAAACAATCCGTATGCTGAGAAAAAGAGCGCAATGGTGCTTACATAATATGATAACAATGCATATTCACATTAAGCATGATCTGTTGTAATTTGATATGTCAAATTAGGCTTTCCCGTTATACTTATGAAATTTATTTTCGGGCAAATTAGCATATTTTCCATAGTTTAGTGTAGATTTTAGATTTTTAATTTAAGAAGTGAAAATACCTCTTTTTACTCATTTTTTAAACCTAAATTGGCCAACTGTGCCATTGGGGGCCCTAACATATGATTGAGTGTTGTAAGTACTCAAAAGTGTCCTGAAATTGTGCGAAAACATCACTGAAGAAAGTGGTATCATGACATTGAAGCGTGGGAATTGCGATATCCCCAACAGGCCCGAGATTAAGACAACCTACAGTGGTATTTTGATATCCTCCTTGGGTATTGTGATACCCACTTGCCAATGAGCACTCTATGTCAAGATTGCTAACGATATCATGATATCCAACCCTGGGTATCGCGATATCGCTGTCGTGAAGGGACAAAAAATGACGCTAGAGGTAGTCTTTGTCCAACCAAAGCACCAATCAATGAAGGCCCATTCAAGGGCATTTTGGTCAATAAAAAGGGTAAAAAACTGCTGCTAAAACAACCAATTTTGTCTAAGGAGAGAGATACATGTTAGAATTGTAAAATAAATCTAAAATAAAACTTAATAAATTAGGATTTATCATGTCAAATCACCAAGAATAAATAAATAATAGAACTAGATGCGGAAGTGTACTTGAATCCATGGATTGCTTGAACTTTTCTGGATCTTGGGGTTTTGATCTTCCAAATTAGCACACAAGAAATTTAGAGAATATTTGCTTTCTCTTTCCTAATGATGGGATATTAGAAAAGATATCTTGTGCTTATTTTGGGGACCATAACCCTAATATTTATAACATTGACATATTAGTTGTAACACCTCAAACCCGGCCTAGACGTTATTGTCGAATCTAGCATGTCACATCAAAGTATCGATCAAAAATTTAGTTTGTCGTTAAAAGTTCGTTTCTATGTTTAAAAACTTTTGCTCAAGTTTAGCAAATCATCTCATCAAAAACATTTACTTAATGTCTAGCATTGGTACTCTAGGTTATTCAAATCGAGGAAGCTACTAAAGTTTGAAATGTAATAACCTGTTTTTAAGTGTTTTTGGAAAATAGTTGTTAATTTTGAAAATTCGTGTTTAGCAGTTTTAAATAAGGAAATCTAAAGCCCTTTTAAAAATATAATCCCTCAAAGGCCTTATAACAGAATTAAAACCCAAAATATAAAATTCAAATAAAAAGTCTATGACAGAGCATCAGCGGTCGTGAGGCCACCTCCGAGTCTCTCTCGGCTCAAAATCGCCTAAGGCTGGGGATTACCTGTACAGTTAGACAGAAGGGTGAGTTTGCGAAAACTTAGTGTGTAATCACTTATAATACAAACAGTCAGATATACGGTAAGTAGAAATAGATTGGGCCTGAGCCCATCACAGACATAGTATAACCAGGTGGACCTAAGTCCATTACAGAATCAGTATCAGATGTAGATATGCAGATATAAATCCAGCCCAATCCAACCAATGCACCACCCGTACCAACCAACACACCATGTGGGGATAGAATCGACCTACCCAGCCAACACACCAAGCTTAGCACTGGTTGCGGCATTAAGTCAACAGAACGGCTAAAAGCCATAAGCAGAAAGGCAGTAAGCCTTGAATAGAACGGCTACAATCCATACACTTCTTCTGTCAAGATTAACCCAACCCCATGCAGGATGACATGCCATAGTAACATAAGTGAATGCAGTATGTCATGCTCAGTATTAGTCATATAACTTTCATACATACATCAGTCAACCTACCACTAACGGTGTAGCAGTCATTTCGTCAGTTAGAGGTAAAACGGTAATTTTACCCTCAGGGGTATTTTGGCCAATCTACCCTTCGAGGGTATTTCGATCATTTAATAACCTTTCTGAAGGCCTACAATCACCTTGAGTGACAGAGATAACCTAAATGGTCATAACGGTGCAAATGGGCCCAAGGCCCATATTCAGCCCGAGTGGGTCTAGACGCTTGTGTGGCCCATTTAGCCCAAAATCAGTCATGACTATGAGAACTACATAGCCCAGTCCAATATTTGTCACTTAACGTAGATTTTATCTATGTGGGGCCCATGATCCCATTAGACCCATACGACCTATTTTAGCCAAACGAGGCCCATAATAGCCCATGAGTACGAGAATGCTCGTGGTGGCCTCTACAGTCTAACACTATGTTTCGTGGCTTGATTCACCACACTAGTGTTTGCATGCCCATGTGGCCTCAATAGCCGTATTTTTGGCTTTTCGGCTTTTGTCGATTCACAGAAGAGACAGTGTGATTACACACCTTTTTACAGAGTCGTTCCAAGATCTACGAGCACCTAACTCTGTTTGAATGAGGGTGACCTTAATCCCTCAACGTTTGCAATTTAGAAACCGACCATACCTTTGCTGCCTCCTAAAGTACAGTCAAGAACCGATTAGAAAATGGTAGGGCATATTCGGCCATCCCCAAATTTAAGAGGTAAACTTATTACCTTTCCAGATATTTGAGATCAAAAGTCTGACTCCTCCAACCCGTTCACACTTCGCCACTCCTCGAGGAAGATCCTAGAATTGCAAAGGGTGCAATACAAGAAGAATGAAATAAAAACTGGTTAAATGAGTTGTTTGGTTTTGAAAAAGAAAAGAAGAACACATGTGTACATGGTTTTAAAAGAAAAGCAGAAACTAACCTTTTGATCACTTACCGATTGTTAGAGCTGTTGCAGGATCAAAACAGAGAGGGAAGAACTTTAAATCACAAACTGAAGAAGAGAAAGAATACCTAGACTAGGGTGATAGGTTCGGCCGAAAGAATCAATGGTCAAGAAGAGGTGATCAGGCAGGTGGCTGAAACTAGAGAAGAATATAGAAGAGAGGAGTTTCGACAGAGGTTGATACAAAAGAGAAAGGAATGGTCAATTGCAAAAGTAAGAACAACAAAACTAAAAAGCAAAGATGCACGAGTGGTAAATTGCCAATTTGGCACTAGAGAGAAAAGGGAGGAAAAAAAATCCAAAACTAGTGACAAGAACTGACCAAAATGAGGAAATAAACCCCTAGCCGAAATTCCTAGGCTCCCTTTTACCCATTCGGCACAAATACTCTCACACACCTCCACTTCCTTGATTCTCTCCATAAAACTCTCCCTTAATCCACTCTACAATTTGCTCCAACAATCTCTCCATGACCAATTCAAACATCACCTTACAGAGTTTGAAACCACCTCAAACTCCTGCCGCCTCATACTAGCAAAATAAATATCCTTTTTGCTTGCAATGAGATTCTAACCCAAGCCCCCCTCAATATCTCAACACGCCACTTATCTTCAATTAATAAAAAGGTCTAAAGGCCAAAGTCCAGGCTCCTTTTAAAGGAATAAAATAAATTGCAAGAGCCAATACTTAAACCCAGGCTCTATTGTAACCTTAATGACACCACAACCACTAGACCACATGCTCCCTTATGACATATTTTTAACACAATAATTTAAAAGGCCTACATCCAAGCATCTAGGGTTTTATCCACTTAAAACCAAAATTTTCGCTAAAGCCCAGGTTTGAACCCAGGACTTTTCCAACTCCTCTTAAGACCCTTAACCCCTAAAGTGTACATACTTTTATGCATAGTTTCCTAACCGATCCCTTGCTCAAGGCCTAATACTTCTAGGCCCAAATTCTAGGGCGTTACAATTCTACCCCCTTAAAGAAAATTTGTCCCCAAAATTTTTAACTATCTGAACAACCGCTTAGCTCAATCTACACTATTACGCTCTCGCTGCGCACTCTAGTTCCAAATTAAATGTAGTACATTATGGTTTAAGTACGTATCAGTATCCGCATCTGGAGCGTCTCGCGTCTCTCGACGACGTACTGCATAAACCAAAGCTGGTTGCCTCGCCTCAGCTTGACCAGTAGCTCTGCCTGGTGCTCCACAGCCCACTCAATTTCCATTTCTGGCCCGACTACAGCCTCTTGGCGGCTGCTGTCCACCTTTCGCTGGCTGAGCAAAACCCTACCTTGTAGCCTGCATCTATCCGGGCCTCTGTGGACAATCTCTCACAAAGTGCTCCACTGAAGCGCACCTGAAACACGTCCCAATCCTTTTCCGACAGTCACCTCGATGATAGCTCCCACAACCCGCACAAAGCTATGATCCAGTAACAGTAGCAGAGGCCCTAACCTGAACTGACCCTTCTATTCTGGCCTTTCTCTTAGGCCTCCGATCCGAATTGGAGGGTTCTAAATCCCTCTTATCTCTACTCCTTTCTTTTTCCCAGTTCTAACGCTTGGCGCACTTTACCTTCTCAGCAATCTTAGCTTTCTCTACTAATGTGGTAAAGTCCAGCTCCCTTTGTGGAGCTATCAACACTCGGAGGTTGTCCCTAAGGTCGTCTTCAAACTGAACACAGCACTCATATTCTGTTGCTACTATTCCTCGGCCATACCGACTAAGTCGTAGAAATTTTACCTCATAATCAGCCACGAATCTGTCACCTTGAACCAAATTCAGAAATTCTTTCCTACAAGCATCAACAAAGTTGGCGCCCAAATACTTTCCCTAAAACGTGGACTTAAAGAATTCCCAGGTCAATCGGTCAGACGAAGTACTTTCTTTTATCGTAAGCCACCACTGATAGGCTTCATCTCTCAGCAGGGATACAGCACCCTTCAACTTTTGTTTCAATGTACAGTCGAGGTCATCCATAATTCTTTCAGTGGCCTCCAACCAGTATTCTGCCAAACTCGGAGCCACCACAGAAACTCTCCTAAAGATCTCTTCTCCATTTGACTGGAGTCGTTCTGTAACTGACCTGCAGCCCATAGTAATGGTATTCGACCCAGCAGTACCCGTAACCCTTTCTAGAATCCTCAACATTGCTTAAGACAATGCGTCGTCCCCAGCCGCTTGATCAAATGACCCTGTCTCAGCTACCGGTGAAGCCGGTGCTTCCCTCGCCTCAACGTTAGGTATATGGCCTGACGCCAAAGACCCAGCCTTAGTACTACCACAGCCTTTACCGCGGCCTCTTGTACCTCTTCTAGCGCTAATTTTCTCTTTGCGTATTATCTGATTTTAAAAACAATACTTGTATGCAATTTAGTTACAATTTCAGTAATTAAGTAGATGTCTTATGAGAAACAGTAGTTTAGAGTTTGTTTTCTACAACTCTTTTTCTTGTTCTTGTTGTTCTTTAAGTTAGTCAAGTTAGTTATCACTGTAGCTAGGGTTTATATGCACTTTTAGTCCATTTCCTTTGCTTATAATGACATTCCAGCCTATACTTTAATATATTTTAGTTTCTTTTCGTTTAATATGTTAAAGACGTCAACTTTTATGTTTTTTGTACTTCATTCTATTGTTGAATGTTCATCTACACTTTTCTTTTAAGTTTTATAGATTAAAAATCCAAGCTTTTATCTTTTTCTCAAGCTTTATGTTAATGGCTGACAGTTCTTTTTCTTGCATGTTTGTTAGCTTAGTTTTTAGCATGGATAATTAAACTCTAAAGGGGTTGGTTGGTGGAGATGTAGGTAAGCTAATTTTTGGATGAGAGACTAAGTTGGAAATAAATTGGACTAAATTAAATAAACCTAAAAACATAATATTGACGCATCTAAGAGAATATTTAGGCAAGTGAGACCGAGAGGTAATCTTGTTGAGCACCAATGCGGTTGTCACACTCCACGCTCTACTTGTCCACCGGATCTGGGTATGCAGCATTACAATTAGACCTATATTTAAATTTGGCTAACTTAATCATTATCAAATAGATTATTGTAAAACTATCTAAAAATGTAAAATTGATAATTCTTCTTTACAACCAAAGTCTTGTGCCATTGAATGTTTAGTTTCTTAAATTTCCTATCTTTAATCTGATTGATTAATCATGATGGGCCTCTTACAACACTTAACAGGGTTAACTATTTCTTTACCTAAATCTTAAGGGCGTTATCAGAATACACCATAATAACTTCTGAGGCGAAGCCTCCATTGGCACCCCTTTCTTATGTGCATGTCCTAATCCATCAGCGATCCTTAATCTCTACTCCATCTAGCTTGGCCCCTCCCCTGAGTCCTCGATCAACTTCACAATCCTTGCAAACATAGGTCAACCACTTGTAAGTTCAAACAAATTTAGTGAGTCATTACACTAATCATAAATAACCCTATCACGCAAGGGTAAACAATGTAAAATAGATTAAATATAAATAAAAATACTTATTACTCGCTCAAGGTGAGTGTTCTTTATTAGGGTGGTGGACTCCACTCGATCCTTTGAGCTACTCAGCTTATCATAATACCTTCTTCTGGTTGGACTTTCCACTTGACCGTACCAGTTAGCTCACTATATCAACGATCCTATCCTTACTTCTCATCTTTCTACTCTTTCTTATACCCTATATACTGGGTGTTTATTATCCTTTATCTTATTTGACTATACGTCCATCTACCATCTTATATTTCAGTGATAGTGTTCTCTTGTCTCTCCGTCCAAGGGTCTGTAGGTTATACCTTTCTTGTCGAACTTCTCTAGCTAGACCAATTCTTGGCGGACTCTCCTCTTTCCATGTCATAGTCCCTAAAGGCTCATTGACATTTCCGGGTTATACTGACTTTAGCATGACTCGCCACTTTGGTGAATCCATTCTCAACCTAATTTTTTATTCGCAGTGGTGGGATTACTTACAACAATCTGCCTTACATACCAATCTAACTTGGGACCTCTCCTGTACATATGAGAAACAACTGACTTATCATTTTGGCCAGCCACTACCCATGTGACTACATGAGTCTGTTTCCTCTTTTCCATTTCCATAATTAGGTTTGCTCTCACTCGACCTATCTTTCTTTAATTCTTGTTGAGTCTCTTCCCATGTCTTCCCAACTTTTTTAACTACCTTCACTATTTCCATCACTTTGGCGGATTCCACAAATTTCGCGTACCTCTTTTTACACTATCCTTAACTCTTCTTCCACCTGCGTAGTTTCTCATACCTTATGCATTGGCCGTATGCCTTACTCTTATTGTCCCGATGAACTATTTACATTTGTGTCCCAGCGGACTCTATGGATGCCACAACTGAGCTATGGTCTTATATCCTTCTTACCTTTCTCTCACGTCTTGGTGGACTTACTTGTGTTTACTGTCTCAACGGATGTACTCTGTTTCGTGTTTATTATCTCAATAGACTTACTCTATTCTATGTTTACTGTCCTATTAGACTTTATATCTGTTCCATTTTTATTGTCTCGACGAACTTTATCTCTGTTGATCCCATGAAGTCTTTCATTTGTGTTCTTACACCCATTTGCAATCCTGGCAAACTACCTCATGATGCTCTAGAGTCTTTCATTCATGGTCTTACTCATCAAATCTAGCTGTCATAATATCTTTCATCCATGATCTTATACTGTATACCTTATACCATTACTTTGTGGCCATGGTGTCTTTCTTTCATGGTCTTACGCCATATACCTTTTACCGTGTACCATGTTATCATGGCATCTTTCATCCATGGTTTTACGCTATGTATCATATACCAGAATGCTATAGCCTCTTTCATTTATGGTCTTACGCCATATACCTTAGACTAGCTGCCATGACGTCTTTCATCCATGGCCTTACGCTCTATATCATCATTACGGTATCGCTCGAAGGACAGTCGATACTGCCGTTACAGTAAATTCCATTCCACAATTTTCATTTCCTAAATCCTTTTCCCATTACCTCCTTAACACCATCTAACCTTGATGCTCGAACACCACAGTATTCCCTCCGTAAGGTTTGGAGCTTCGTCTGAGGTGGTATCTAATAGAGCTACTCCCCATTTCCCTTCTTCGTTTATTCCCTCAAGGTTTTTCCACATACATGCAATACATGCTCATATCATCATATGTCATGCTTATTCAACATAACATGCTTGAACAGTGTAGACCATAATAAAAGGTTCGGAGTCTGTAACTCACCTGAATTCTTATCGTTCCCATAGCTTATTCCTTTTCTCGAGCATCGGAGCTTCCATTCTCCAAGTAGTATCTTGCAACGAGAAATCATAGGTTATTCTCAATATTCTTAACCTAAACCTATTTTCCAGAAACATGTAGAACCTCTAAAATGATTCTGAAGTCCTTAAATGAGAGAAATTAGTACAAGGTCGGGAAGAAAATCACCCCTAAGAGCCATCTCCCAGCTATTTATATCCCTTATTGGGCTACTTCCAATCCTATGATAGTCATCCATTGCTAATTATGATGTCTCCCACTAAGAAACTGGCTGGTTCCATCTTGAAAGAACCAGAATTGGATCTCATCCATGTCCAATTCAATTTTTTAGCTTTCCCGTTTCTACCAATAAAGGCCATTAACCTACGATCTTTTTCAACTTAGTCCTCTATTTGTCTATAATTTTTAGGTAATTAGAAATCAAAGTGTTACATCGTTAGTCCCGGGTTAGCCAGTGAGATCGAGGGATAAACCGGAGTAATTTGTTTAATTTGGTAAAGTTGAGACTGAAAGGTAAAACAAAACCAGTTTAGGAGTTTAAACAATTTAGATCTCTAATTCAAATATTTGTGAACCACATCAAAATCAATCAACCATCGTTTATTATTCATTGGTTAATTTAGTAACTTTGTATATTTTATAATTTAGTCCTTGTGTTAATTAGTTGATAAAATAGTGTAGTTATTCTTGGCTTGTCGTACTATAGTGTTTAGTGATTAGTTAGTTAGACTTTTTTTTTACATGCTTGTAGCTATAATTTCCTCAACCGCTGACTCTCTTGGGTTCGATCCTCGGAGTACTGCATATACCCCGTTGTACAATTATACTACAACTGACCTGACACACTTGTAGACATCGCACTTTGTATTTTATTTGATTGTTGTATTTAATTGTTGATTTCCTCCCATTGTTCGCGATGGCAACAAGAGGGTGGTCAAGTTGTTGGTGCCGTTACTGGGGATTGCGATAGTGTAAATCTGTAGTCAAGTTAGTTCCTTTTGAAGCAATATTAGTCGAAAGACCATGAAATTTGATAATGCTTTTTATTTTACTATATAGTGTTTTATTTTTGTGTTTTTAGTTTCATTTTCCTTGTTGAAGATTGAGCTTAATCATGTTTAATAACAATGGATATAGGTGGTTGGGTGACCGATACAACTATGAAGGTTAATTAAGTTCGACGAACCATTAGATTTATATTGATGACTATGAGAGACAACTATATGAGTATCCTTATGTTTCTTATGGTTACACATATAGAGCGGATGGTTACAATCAAGGATGGGTAGGTAGTAACTTGACATATGATCTGTATTCCTTGTATTCTTGTGAGGATGGGGGTAAACATTAGGAAGAGCTTGATGAAGATCATTACCTAACCATTCGGGTGAGTAAACTTAAGGAAAGCGTGCATACGTTGTAGGCTAATGTACACCAAATACATGGTCGATTAGACCAAATTTTCCAATGGATGCAAAGCCATGCCTCCTCGAGTATACCAAGTGAGCAAATATTAGAAGTCATTTAATGTCGAGCTATAATGAACACTCCGATGGAAGAGGTCAAGCATGAGATTCTCGAGCTCAAGGATGAGGGCTATTCCACCGTTATTAAGCATGATGAGTTGAACATGGGTGTTCAAAAAAATTTAGAGTTAAAAAATGTGACAAGGTTTTGAGAAACGAAGAAGGTATCTTCACTCCGATTGACTAGGAGTAGGTATAGAATTAGATGTTCAAGATGATCTGAAACCAGAATGAAGTGAAAGGGTGGAGGAGCCGACAGATGATTTGAAACCAGAATGAAGTGAAAGGGTGGAGGAGCCGACACACTTTCTAACTATTATTTTGGAAGAGCCAACCGATGAACTTAACGAGTATATCCATTTTTAGTTTGAAATGAAAAGTGAAGCTCGGTTATCCTTGATTCATTGTGACATCGAGTTTGTGATGCCAGAGGCTATAGTATCTCAGAATGAGCTTTGGAGTTGGTTAGGCTTTACAGAGAAGTGGCTAGTGATGTGGCTTTCTAGAAGGTAAAAAATAAGACAACGACGATGTGCTCAAAATCAAAGTGGGGTCAGTATTCTAGTCATGAATAAAAAATGATGATTAGAGGTGTTGAGGACCTCTTAGAAGTTCTTCTATGGGGGGATACAAATTGCCCGAAATTTGGTAAGTTTTCTTTTTACTAGTTTTTATTTTCTTATTATTCCATATTTTGTTTTTGGTATGTTTTTTCTTTTTCTATGTAAGCCACTCACTTCAGAATTACATGACAAAATTGAGCTTCAATGATGAGGGGGACGACCCTAGCTACATTGATGAGCACTTACGATATTCAGGGAAGTCCGGTATTTTTTCTATCTTCTCTTGAGGTATACACATTAGGGACAATGTGTAATTTAAGTGTGGGGGGCATTCATAGAAAAATTGCATGTTTTGTCAATTTTTTTTATGGTTGCGTATTTGTTTTAATTTTCTTATTTTAATTGTTGCATTGTAACAACCTGTTTTTTAATGGTGTGGAAAATAGTGGTTTCGAGACCACAATTTTAACGTGAGAGTCCATAGATATATTTAATTAATATTTATGAGTTAAATATAATATAATATTGAATCGTAACTTATTAGATTTTATTTTTTGGTTAGTTAGTCAAGGTACAAGTGGCACATAGCGAAAGTTATTGTTTTTGGAAAAAAAGGTATTGGGACATCGTTTTTGTAAATCGAGCTCATAAATATTTCCATTGAATATGAATTGAGGTATTATATAAGTGAATTGAGGTTTGGTCCATAAATTTTAGTGTTTAAATAGATAATTAAGTACAAAGACTAAATTGTAAAATTCATTAAAGTTAATCACATTAAAATTTTCTAAAGTCCCAAGGACCAATTAAATAATTAGGCCATTCTGTATTGTCGGATAGTGGAAAATGAAGCGAGAATCCACTAAGGATTGGTTACTTAAGTTTAACTTAAACTAATTAAGGTTAGTTTAATTTATTAAGATTAATTAAATACAAATGATATTATAAAAGCCAAAAGTGTTGTCATCTTCTACAATTTTTATCTCTTGGCCAAATGTTAGAAGAAAAATTGCGGTTCTCCATTTTCAAGCTTTGAGCTTTGCATGTAAGTGATGTTTGAACCCGTTTTTCGTAATTTTTATGTTTTTGAGATCATTGTAGCTTAATTTAGCTAACCCGTACCTTTATTTTCAAAACTGTTAAAGATTTTAAAAGTTACCATTGATAAATTTTAGATATTTTTGATAGAAAATGGTAGGTTTGAAAGCTATGAAATGTTTAAGGATTATTTGATAAAGTGAATTTTGTTAATTTTGCATTTAGAGACTAAATTGTGAATATGTCAAAAGTGATATTAAATTCATGTAAATTTGGAATTTTGAGGGATGTAGATGGACATAATTAAATTTGGAATGAAAAATGAATCTCAATTGTGGAAGTTATACTTGTTTCGGTATTAGGGGCTAAATTGAATAAAACATAAAACTTTAGGGTAATTGTAGAAAATTATAATAAGATTGATGGGACCTCGGTTTAGTAATCGAACCCGAGTCGTTGAGTTCCCGATCGTAAACGAAGAAGTATAATTCGAAA
>CM025255.1:17482731-17495861 GCA_013677275.1 Gossypium schwendimanii | reverse complement strand
TGGGACCTTGGGGCAACTCCAACGGCTCCTTGTTCAAGCTAGGTAGGACTTGAGGCGTGGCCGTATCAAAGATGTTATTTGTATTAAATAAGATGTTATAAGTATTTATAACTGATAATTGGAAATAAATTACTGTATAGATCAAGAACCGGTAGATAATTGAGAAAAAGGAAAATTAAAGATTAGTCCTTGACACTCTTGGTTTTGCTATTTGCTCTTTGTAAGTTCATACAATATAACTAAATTGCTGATATGATATATTTGATTTTGAAATGGTGATTGTTTGTGACTATGAATTGTTGTACAATGTGAGATAACTCCTGATGAAATTAGTAAAATTCTCATATACAAGGTTATGAGTTATTGCCTGCAGGTTCCGAGCTCCAAACATTTGTTACGGACTGAAGAATACATGTATATATAGCCTTGGTCAGGCTCTCTGTTGTGTAGGTCAACTCGAATAAGTAACCAGACATTATATTTCTTATGTAGGTTCACCCGAAAGGGTGACCAACCACTATTATGTGATTCACGTAGGTTCAACCCTAATGGGTGACCAGGCGCTATTATCTGATTCCCATATGTTAAACCCTAACGGATGACCAGGCGCTATTATCTAATTCACGTAGGTTCGACTCTAACGGGTAACTAGGCACTATTATTTGATTCACGTAGGTTCAACCCTAATGGGTGACCAGACACTATGATCTAATTTACATAGGTTCAACCCTAACGGGTGACCAGACACTATTATGTAATTCACATAGGTTCAACCCTAACGGGTGATTGGACGCTATTATCTAATTCACATAGGTTCAACCCTAATGGGTGACCAGACACTATTATGTAATTCACATAGGTTCAACCCTAACGGGTGATTGGACGCTATTATCTGATTCGCGTAGGTTCAACCCTAACCGGTGACCAAGTGGTATTATCTGATTCGTGTAGGTTCAACCCTAATAAGTGACCAGACACTATTATCTGATTCGCGTAGGTTCAACCCTAATGGGTGACAAGACGCTATTATCTGATTTGTGTAGGTTTAACCTTAATGGGTGACCAGTCACTGTTACTTTCACTTGTGTATGTAGTTCTTTTACGAAGTTTCATTGGGTAATGTTGTGGATGAAAATGTGATGATATGCCATTGAAAGTGGACAAAGTAATATATATGATTTTGAAATAAGATATAAATTGGTTTACGATATAAATATGAACGATTGAGGTTATATATATGGTTTGAGCTCAAAACTTTATGTG
The DNA here is from genome assembly GCA_013677275.1 of Gossypium schwendimanii. Classification (NCBI taxonomy): domain Eukaryota; kingdom Viridiplantae; phylum Streptophyta; class Magnoliopsida; order Malvales; family Malvaceae; genus Gossypium; species Gossypium schwendimanii. Next base: position 17,494,598 of record CM025255.1, on the reverse strand, counting down.
TTTGATGTGGTTGTATTGTATCTTAATAAGGATACATATTTTGCATAACGAATTGAATTTGTATTAAATAATAGTTAATGGAGTACTTACCTCAATTTGTATTAATAGGGATACTTATTTTGCATAACGAATTTATACTTATTTTGGTATGTGATATTTGACTTGATGTCGAATTTGGTATTTGAAGGTTAAAGGAAATGACAAAGTATTAATGGTATTATGCGTATGAAATAGGTTGTGATATGAAATGGTAAAAAGCTTTGGTATAAATTGTATTTGATTTGAGTTTAATGAATTGTTGGTGCTAATGAGGGTATATTGGTTGTATGTTTATACAATTATGTGAATTAGTGTTTTGGCTATGAAATATGTATGTTTTGGTGTAGGATTGAAAGGAATAAATTGACATATTAGGTCACCTTGCTTGAATGGTATGAAACTTGCTTTAAAATGGTCATTTTTGTTACACACGGGCTACCACACGGCCGTGTGTGACACATAGGTGGTTGACATGGCCATGTGTTCAACATGTTCAAGTTGGTTTTTAGATCACAAGACCACTATTTGTTACACGGTTTGGGGACATAACTTTGTGATAGCACCACATGACCTAGCCACAGGGCCGTGTGCCCCCTATTTTACCTTTTTACTTATATTTTTGTAAAAGTTTCAAAATGATCCTGATTTAGTTTCAAGCCAATTTAAGGGATTTCGTAAACTCGATTGGGACCCGAATTAGTTTTTTAATCATGTTTTGCATAGATTATGAAATGAGAAATTTATTTTTAAGTTAGAATTGTATGTAATGATCTTTATTTTCTGTGGTAGCATCTCGTAGCTCGAGTTCGATAACTACACCGGGTAAGGGGTGTTACATGCATGGTGCTTGAACATAATTTGATTGATAATTAGTGAATTGTGGTATGTTTTTGTGTAATAGATTCTTTGAGTTGTGCAAAATTTGAATGATACTTGATGAATTCTATTCTTTGTGAATAAATTATTTAGTTCAATTAGTTACATTGTATAATAAAGTAGAGTTAATTAAAAAATTGTGAATTTTTTTTCAATTTTATCCTAATGATTAATATGTTTGTAGATATATGTGTACATGCAGGAATTAGAATTTAACATTATTCATTGAAATAAGTAGAAGCATGTTTTAGTTTTGTGATTGTTGAGATGTTCAGGGATAACCTAAATCATTGTTTGTGTAGCCTAGAGCCTAAATGACTTACTTATATGCTACATTATCCCTAGTTCCCGTAATTTGAGCCTTTAATTATCTTTTCTTGATAAACCTATTTCTTTCTAGACCTTGAGCCTAAAAAGAGTTAAAAACTCAACCCTTCGCCGTCCTTATTCTTGAAAGGCACTATGAATTGATGTTAGGCCATGAACATTGAGGGGTAGGTAGAAACGTTTCAGAGGTTGTAAAATGAACTTGAGTGAATAGTGAAGAGATGGTTTGATATGGCATGTATAAACTCTTACAAAATGTGCATAAAATGAACTATGAATGAATAAAAGTATGGTGAGGGTAAAAAACAAAGCGAGCGAGTAAAAAACATTACTAAAGTTAAAATTATTATGAGTGAAAGAGCAGAAAAAAATAAAAATATGCTCAAAATGAGAAATGAAGTAAAGAACATAAAATTTGTTTTCACTATCATAGTGCACTAGTACTCGCTAAGTTATGTATACTAGCCAATATCGAGTTGTTTCTTCCACATTATTAGAGAGAAAAGGAAGTTAAGAAAGGAGAAATAAGGTGGTGAGATTAACGATCACATATCGGGGGGAATAGGAGAAATGCCTTGTGCTATATTATTCATAGTGCTTGAACTGTTTTGAGCTGACATTTTCTTGAATTTGTACCAACCTTAGCCTCAGAACACTATAAGCTAAAAGTCCTATGTGACATTAACACCGATGTTTGTAGATCCAAAACTGGTGAAACTTAGGAAGAAGGAAGAAGTTAAATTCTTTCATATATAGATGCATTATATCTACATACCTTATTTTGATGGAATAATGTGAAAAATATTTTTTTGATAAATTACCTTTATTACTATTTATGCTATAACTTTTGGAAGCTAAAATGGTGTGCTCTCAAAGTTGTGAATTTCCAATATATCATCCTTAAGTTGTATAGTAGAAGAATTTATTACACTATACATATCCATTAATTGATTATCAAATCTTTTCATTGTGTAAGGGTCGTCTTTTATGCATGTTTCTTAGGTGTTTGTTTAAGGACCAACAGAGATTTAAGTGTGGGGGAGTTTAATTTACTGTAATTTGATACTTCAAATTAGTCTCTCTATCACACTTAAAGAGCTTATTCTCGAGCAATTTAGATGTATTTTTGTTACTTTTGTTGATTTTTAGTTTTATCGTTGATAAATTGTTTTTATTAGTTTTAAGCCATTTTTGAGACCCAAATTTGCCAATCGTGCCATGAGGAACCTAACAAGTTGACTGAGTGTTGTAGGGAGTCGCAGTGGTCTGAAAGTGAATAAAACATCACCTAGAAGGGGGTATCTGATCTACCATGAATTACACTATTATTTATATCCTTTTTACACATAACTTTAGCTTGTTTAATAGTTAAATCAAAGCATCTTAGTATATATTTTGGTTCTCATGCTTAAATTAGGAATTTATGCTTTTTAGTTGTTTTTATTACATTCTATATATCTAAATAAGATTACATGGTCTTGTAGGACAAATCGAGAGCTAAAGATGCATATTAGGGTTGAAATTGATGCCTATGTCGCGACACCAAGACGCTGATGTCTCTACATTGAAGACAGAAACCAAAAATAGGTCTTGGACCGAAATTGGCTTCGATAGCGTGACATGCTCCCTGCTGTGTTTCGACATACCCCCTGTGTTGCAACATAGCCCCTTCGCAGCCCAGAAAAATCTTGCATATAATAATTACGGTTTGGAGGGAAATTAAGAGTATTTGTCCTAGTCGAACTCTAAGGGCTTCAAGAACAATTTAGGCACTTTAATATTTCAAGTTTAGCCTATAGAAAGGCCATTGTAATCAGTTTAAACACACAATTGGAGGGAGACAGAAAATATACTTAGGGTTTCTATTTCATTCTTAATTTTTACTGAAGGTATTTTATGTTTTCTAATCGGGAGATCTAATTCCAAAGTGAGAATCTCGCGAGTGGAGATTTTTCCCGAGCCACGCTTTCATCGATAAATCCATGATCATCTCTTTCCTTTATTCTATTCTTTATATCTCTTTTTTAACATTCTTAATTGAATGCTTGTGTAAAGATTATAATAATTTTATATGTTATCTATATTTCGCATGTTTCAATTGTATTAATCTTATTAATTGATTGAAAGGTAGAGTTTCTTAGCGAATTAGCTGTTTGGGAGAGGAAAATATTAAACCCTAGGCTTGACCACTCTAAGAAGTCATTTAGGTGGGAATTAACCCAAAATTGGTATGGCTTATCCGTTAACACGTTAGCCCCGAATAATTCTGTAACACCTCTAACCCATATCCATCGCCGAAATAGGTTTATAGAGCATTACTGGATTATATAGATCAATTTCAGACATTTCATATCATTTTAGAACTATATCAGAAATCAATAATAAATCAATCATTTTGTCCCTTATATGAGCCCTCGAGCCTCAAAACATGCATTAGAAACAAGTTGGGACTAAACCGAGTACTTAGAGAATTTTTCGTAAAATGTCAGAAATTTTCCTAGGCATTGGGGACACACGCCCGTGTGGCCAAGCCGTGTGGTTCACACGGCCAAGAGACATGCCCGTGTCTCAGGCTATGTGGGCAATTGAAATAGGGGCACACGGTCATGCCCGAGCCCATTTATGTACCAGTGTAACTCACTAGCATGGGTCACACGGTTAAGCCATATGCCCGTGTGCTAGGCCGTGTGAGCAATTTGACTTGCATCAACTAGGTGCAGGGGTCACACGGCCAAGTCACACGCCCGTGTGCTAGGCCGTGTGGATAATTTTTAGCATTCTGGTTCTCAATTTTTAAGATGCAGGGGACACACAGCCATATCACATGCCTATGTGCTAGGCCGTGTGTTATACACAGCTGAGACACACGCCCGTGTCTCTGCTCGTGTGGACGAAAATAGACCATTTTCAAGGCATCTTTTCTCACCCAAATATTCTTCCACCTACATCGACACTTCAAAAGATTCACAAGACAATACCAATCATTCAAATCAAGATAAAACTAAGTTTAATACATGTTATAACATCCCATATGTCTAAGTATTCAATTTTCCCTAATTGACCCAATTCACATACATGTATATCTTACCAATTATACTAACTCAAATCAATTACTTATGAGTTTATATAATCTCCATCATTTAACCGATTCAAAGACTCACCAAACACATTAAGACCATATATAAACACATCAAAATATGTCATTCACAAGCCATTCCAATGGCTTATTACAACCAAATATTTGCATTACCATCATTGGTCATATTTAACCTATACATGCCATTATAGCCAAAATTAATTTGCTCTATATATACCAAAAAGTTCGTGGGAAAGTGTGATGTAGCTTCGACCAACTTACAACCCTTATGAGCCTTCGAATACTGTAAGACAGAAAATAAAACAGAGTAAGCATTTAATGCTTAGTAAGTTCGTATAACAGAAAATTAACTTACCATTCATTTTCATTAAAACAAACATACAAAATGCATCCAAGCAATTTGGCTAATAGTCTAAACACACAACTTCATTAAACATGTTAGTTATTTATTTCACATGAATATCAAAACCATGTATGAGCTCATCAGTATCAAATTTCCATGTATTTCGTGCATATACAGATAACAATTCACTATGAATTCACTTATTTTCTTTTATCAAGAGATTACTCGTTGAATCATTGAAAGATATTGATGGAAGTGTACTACTCTGTAATCTGTCAATTCATATTCGAAAATGCTCATACGAGCAGATAAACTAGAAGCTCTCTCTCGAGCCATATAACGGGAAGCTCATAAGAGCCATAATCAGGAAGCTTATGTGAGCCAATAATAGGTAGCTCCAAAGAGCCTTTAATCGGGAAGCTTTAAATAGCCATATATCGGGAAGTTTATGTGAGCCAATATCAGGATGCTCCGAAGAGCCATAAAACGGGATGCTCATAAGAGCTGCGTTGTGTCCACAACATATGAAGGATCACAAACAAATTGGGATGCTCCAAAGAACTATTAACGGGAAGCTCACAAGAACCATATAATGGGAAGCTTGAGAGGGCCAAATATTGAGATTCTCATGAAAGCTAATAACGGGACGCTCTTTTGAGCTGTGATGTGTCCGCAACACATGCAGAACCACAACCAATTCAGGAATCTTGTATCCATCGAATTTCGTTTATTCATACGGGACTTATTACTTGTCATCACATTAGATTAATTTCATATACATGGCAATACACAATTCACAATTCACAACATTCATTTCAAACATATACATATACAATTTAGTTACACGAACTTACCTCGACAATGATCGTGTATGCAAAAGTTACTAATCCGACACTTTCTATTTTCCTCGATCCAATTCTGTATTTGGTCTATCCAAATCTGTATGAATGAATTTAACATCAATTTAATATAATTCATAATCCATTCGGTCCAATTCCCATCTTAGGCAAAATTACTATTTTGCCTTTATACTTTTAATTAATGACGATTTCGTCCCTAGTCTCGGAAAATAAAATTCATGCAATTTAATCCTTATTCCAAACATAGCTGATTTTTACATATAACATTAGCAGCCCATGTATTTCATAAAATTTAGAATTTTTCTATGTATTATACATCTTTTCAATTTAGTCCCTAAATCATGATTTCATCAAAATTTCCTTAACAAAAGTTGTTTATCTATCAACAACCTTTCATTTTCTACCATAAAAATTCATAATTCATACATATTCATCCATGGAAAAACCCTATTACTTTCATAAATTTGCAAATTAATCCCTGAGATAGCTAGATTAAGCTATTACGATCTCGAAAATATGAAAATTACTAAAAACGGGACAAGAAATCATACCTAATTGAACCAAATAAGATTGTCTTTCTTCAAACTTTAAACTAGGGTTTCCATGTATTTAATTTGGGGAAAGATGATATAAAATGATGATATTTCTTATTTAATTAAAATATCATCTTTTATTATTTCATCTTTCCAATTTAGTCCTTTTATTTATTTAATTTTCCATGGATGAATCATCATACTTTTCTACTAACTCCTTTTAATGGTCTATTTAACTCATAAGGATCTCAAATTTTGAATTCCATAGCTATTTGATACTTTTAGCTACTAGAACTCAACTTTTGCATTTTATACAATTTGATCCTTTTTATCGAATTAGGCATGAAATCAATAAAATTTCTTTACGAAACTTTCATACGATATTTTTATCATGCGGTAAAACATAAAATAATTTTAAAATAAATTTTCTTTCCAACTGAAATTTGTAATCTTGTAACCACTATTCCAATTTAACTAAAAAAGGGCGGTTACATGGTCCGAACTGTGAGTTCGAGAGATAAGTAGTTCTTGCCGACTCATTAGGTTAGTTGAAAGCTAAGAGGCACAATTAAGTTGATGTCTAGCTGGTTGAATAGAGCTCTATGTCAATAATTAATTAGGTAAAGCAATTGGATCTAGGCTAATAGAACCCTTGTAGTCATAACAAGGGATAGGAGAAATCGATACATAAACTTAGGAGTAAATTCTGGCTTAATGTAATTTATTTAGGAGTAGATTTAGGCTAAATGTAATTTATTTAATTTATTAATATTATCGTCATTTTGCTTCCATATTAGCACTACTACTTTGTGACTCAAATAGACTAGTAATTATTTCCAGTAATTGGCTTGATAGTAGTTTTCCCAAAACTACAATCCCTTGGGTACGATCCTCGGAGTACTTACTTACTTCATTGTAACTATATTAAACTTGATCTATATGCTTGTGGACACTGCCTAAATTCCATATATTTTGTAGTAGTATTCACACTGTGGATGTGAATAACTCCGGAGGCAGTCAAGTTGTTGGCGCCGTTGCCGGGGGTTGCGATAATGATAATTGTTATTAAATCAATTACTTACAAATAATATTTGTTGAAAGATGAACGAGCTAGGTAGTGTACTAATTTTTATATTAATTAATTATGTTGTTTTTATTTTCAATTTTTTTACCTTATTGATTAAAAGATTTAATCATGGAAAAAATTTGATTATATGTGGTTTAATGATGAAAAGACCTCTTGGGATGATGAATGGAATTGCATAACAGGTTAGTCGAATAGGGCTACGACAAACCAATGGAGCGATGATAATGAGTGTGAGGACAATGAGTACTCATATGAACCTCTTAATGAGTCATACAACAAAGACAATGATATGACCAAATACTCATATGAGCCTCCTTGTGATTTGCATAAGATGCCCTCATGCAAAACTACTCATCTGTCCAACTCTGAAAGATCATCAAACATTGCAGACATGATGGAACAGATGTGGAAAATGATGTAAGAAATATCTGAGGTGCTACATCCATGGCAAGATGTCGTGCATGATGTTCCCAACCTTGATCCTGAGGATCCCTGTAGTATCGTTGATCACCTTGAATTAGACAATAATAGTCAACAAGATTTTAGAATCGAAGATCATGGGGATCAATTGAATATGGATGAAACAATCTCTGATCCAATTGACGTAGAATTAGACATAATAATAGATGTAGCCGCTGATGTAAAAGTAGAAGTAACGACTAGCATTAAGATTAAATTGATTCTAAATGGAGGTGTAGAAGAGCTAATACACCTTCTGACCATAAAAAAAAAGGTATCGGCTGAAGCGTTCAATGAGTTTGCTCATTCCCATCTGACAAGGTCATCAAAGCTCGAGTGGCCAAAACTTCATGTGACATGGAAAGAAGGAAACTTGAGGCAATAATACCCCGAAAAATGATTTGGGGTTGGCTCGAATTTGGTACAAAGTGGCTTGTAATGTGGATGTAGCGTTGGTAAAAAATAAGGCAATATCAATAAAATCGACTGGAGAGGCTAGTTCATATACATCAACGGAGGAACAAAAGTTGGATCAAAGTGTCAAGAACCAGCTGAAAGTTCTTCTATGGTGGCGACATAGATCCTCCTGGTTTTTAAAGAACTTATATTTCCTGCTTTAAATTTTCAGGTGTAGATACGATGGAGTGACATAACTAGAAAAAAATCAAAGAAGTAAGAAATTAGGCTCGATGTCGTGACATCGCACCCTAATGTCACGACATCCTAGATAGAACACAACTGGGGAACATTAAAGGGCCAAGTTCATCTGAGACATTCTATCATCCATTATCAATACTTATTATTTTTCCTCTTATTTTTATTTTTATTATATTTCACATTTTTTTGTCGTAGTATTTTTTAGGTACTTTTTCGTCCGCTTGAAGCACACAAACCCTGATATTATAATAATAACAAGGATTCAACCTACTTAGGGAAGTTTTCTTATTTGCACTTTAATTATTTTACACTAAGGTAAATGTTTGTTCTAAAGTTTGGTAGGGGGAAGTACACAGGATTAGTTTGTGCGTGTTTTCATTTGTGTGTTTACTTTGATTTAGTTTATTATTTATTGAAAAAAATATTATTGTTTTTGTTGCATGGTGCTTGGTTTATATTAATACTACGAATAATGGTTGAAAATAATAAGCATGTAATGATTTTTGCCAAGCATGAATTTTTTTATTGATAAGAGATAAATTGATTATTTTTAAGGGAAATTGATTAGGTTACTTAGTTAAATTGCATAATAGATTAGAAGTACCTCAGTAAGAATGTTTGATGATACCATATGAGATATAAGTCTTATAGATAGTCCTAGAGACATGAATGCTTGAATTGATTATTATTCATTCGGTTTAATTCAAAGCATGAAAGAAAATGTGTATGGTGGGATGCCAAGGGATGACCTAAGACATTGTTTGAATAGCCAATTCTGAAATGACCATAACTTAATGCTATTAATCCCTAGTCTCATTATTTGAGTCTGATAACTCCTTTTTGATGAACCAATAAAATTCAAACCCAAAGACCACACATAAAACTTGAACTCTTCCCCATCCTTGGTTTTTTAATACATTACGAAATAGATGTCAAACCATAAATATTGAGGGTTTAAGTAGATACATCACGGTGGAGTAAAAAAAAGTGAAAAATGAAGAAACAATGTGATACAATGACTATAGGTCGGGAAAAAATGTGCGGAAAATAAAAATCCAAAAAAATAAAAAATTAAAAATGGGGAAAAAAGTATAGAACAAAAACAAAAGCATTGTGATTGAAAAAAATTAAAAAGTCACAAAAGTAAAAGAAAATTCAGTCATCAATGCACCAAAACTCGTTAAGTCGACCATAATTGCTAGTATTATATTGTTTCTTCCTACATAGATAGATAAGGTACGTGTGAGAGGGAGACAAAAGGCGATGAGCTTGAATGGGACATTTAGGGGGAAGGGAGGGAACAATGTCACGTGCCTAACTATTTCTAGTGTTTGAACCGTTTTGAGCCATATATTTCTTTAAACTCATACCGTCCTAAGCCTCAGAATGTTACAAGCCTAGAAGACCAACGTGACTTAAGCGTTCTGTGCATAACTTCTGGAATTGCTAACAATTATACTTAATGAATATTTTTGATTCACATGATTGTGTCTACTACATAAATATTTGATTTATGTTAATGGAGATATTGTTAAATATTTGGTCATGAGAATCACTCCTAATTTGTTAGTAATGTAACTTTGTAAATTAATCCTAATTTAATTTAAAAAGTTTCAAGGCATTGAACTATCAAGATTAAGTTACATGTGCGATAAAAATTATTATACCTTTAATAGTTGACAACCATGTTCATAGTAGTAGTAAAATCCAAGGGACTTCTTCTTATTGCATTCTATGTGTCTAGACTTGGTTTGCTTAAGGACAAGCCAAAAGTTAAGTGTGGGGGAGTTTAGGTGCGAGGTTCTTATTTACATCCATCTTCACTAGCTCTAGCCTATTTAACGAAAGAAATTAAGTCATTTTTCTATGATTTTATTTATTATTTGCTTTTTTTTCCCAATATATGTGTTTTGGTTGCTTGAGGACAAGTAACAAGTTAAGTATGGGGGAGTGATTTGGCATGAATTATATTTTACACTTAACTTTAGCTTTTTAATAGTTAAATCAAAGCATCTTAGTATATATTTAGGTTTTCATGTTTAAAGTAGTATTTTATGCTTTTTAGTAGTTTTTATAAAATTTTATATATCTAAATAAGATTACATGGTCTTGTAGGACAAATCTAGAGCCAAACCTGCATATTCGGGCCAAAACTGATGCTTATGCCGCGATACCAAGACACTGATGTCTCAACATCGAAGACAGAAGCCAAAAATGAGTCCTTGAGTGAAACTGTCTTCGATGTCACGACATGTTCCTTACTGTGTCATGACTTACCCCTTATGTTGCAACATATCCCTCTGCAGCCGAAAAAAATCCTACACATGATAATTACGTTTTAGAGGGAAATTAGATGCATTTTTCCTAGTCGAACTCTAAGGATTTCAAGGACAATTTAGGCACTTTAATATTTTGAGTTTAGCCTATATAAAGGCCATTGTAATAAGTTTAAACACAAAATTGGAGGGAGACAAAATATATACTTAGGATGCACTGTCTGCAAAAGTATTGAAAACAATTCCAGCTGGATGTTCGATACTGGGAATACTTACTAGGGAATGACATCAACTTTTAGTGGTTGGTAATCAACATGTGATTTTTGACATTTTGAACGTACACAAAAATAGAAGATTTACTCCCTATAACGTCCACCGGCGAGGGGACCTCTAACATGGCAGATGTCAGTAGGTCAGAGAATGAAGATGACAGTGAATCCAAAGTGGGTCCACCCTGAGGACCTTGTGCCGATGGTTCAGAAGTTGGATTATTTTCTGAACTGGAGCTTGTCCCAACTGAACTTGAAGGGGGTGAAGAAGAAGAAGAAAAAGAAGAAGAAGAAAAGAAGAAGAAGAAGAAAAAGAAGAAGAAGAAAAGAAGAAGAAGAAGAAAAAGAAGAAGAAGAAGAAGAAGAAGAAGAAGAAGAAGAAGAAAAAGAAAAAGATCCGTGATTCACGTCATACTCACTACTAGCCTACATGTATAATGTTGATCTTTTGGCAGAGGATACGTTGGAGTTTACAGATCTGCCACACAGGAGGCCTGGCCACAGAAGTGTACTGTTGGATTCGGGTGATTTGGAAGTGGGTAGGGAGCTTTCTAGTAAATATGGTTTTCTCGCAGCATTGAAGTGATACAACATCAAGAATAGGGTTAACTTGCACGTGGTTAAATTCAAATCTGAGCAGTTCGAGGGGAAACTTAAGGCGCTAGACAAAAATTACTCATGGAAAATCATGGCTTCTGTTAGGAAAAAGACGTGGTTGTGGTCAATTAAAAAGTTCACCGGTTCGTAATAATGTGTTGCATCTGATACATTATAATTGGGGTTTTATTTAGGGTTTAAGGTTATTTCCAATTAATTTGACGTACTTGTGGGGTTGCAAGTGTTTCACGGGATCAGCTAAAGTTGGATTTAGATATGATCGCGGGCCTAATACTAGCGATAGTGAAAGTGGATTGGAAACACGAAAATTTTTTTTTTTTTACATGCCATTTTTAACTTAAAATCATGCTATTTCGATTAAATTCTTGTTGAAAAATAATTAAATATTATAAAATAATTAAATTATGTTAAAAATATGAACATGAT
>CM025255.1:17417219-17431209 GCA_013677275.1 Gossypium schwendimanii | reverse complement strand
ACTCCATGTCAGTGAGAGCTGTTGACGTACTGCCATGTCGGTTGCCACATCAACAAAAAGTAAATAATTAAAAATTAAAAGAATTTTTTATTTTTTACTGGAGATTCATTTATTTCAAAACTTAATTTTTAAAATTAAAAAAGTATTTTTTTCAAAAATGATAAATTTATAATACCATTATTGAAATTTATAAAATTATTAAATCAAATTTTAAAAAATAAAAATTATTTAAAAGTTAAAGTTCAAAAGGATAACTATGTATTCAAATTCATTGAAGATTATTTTCTTGAATTATATAAAGTTTAAAAAATATATTTGTTGATGCTTAAGTTAGCATAAAAAGTTCAATATATTTGTTGATGACCTGCATCAATGTGTTCTTAGTAGCAGAAGGTCCTATAGGGGAGGAAAGTCGTTATCATGTCGGGGTATGATCTCAAACGCACTCTGATGATAAAATTGAAATTTTATTTGTTACCGGTAAGGGTGAGCATTCGATTGAATCGACTGAAAAAATTTCGAGTTAATCGAGTCGACGAATCCTATTTTATCATCTTAACTCGATTTGAAATTTTCTCGAATTGAGACGAATGAGATGAAATTCGAATTAAATCTAATATATTTATTCGAGTTAAATTTAAAAAATGACTTTAGGTCCTTATAGCCACTGCTATGCATGGAAACAAGTTAGTTGATAAATGGTTAAATATGCACATGTTTAGGTATGTTTGATGTATGTGCTTGAGGTGCCTAAATGACATATTGGTTGTATGGATTATTAGCCTATTGTATGGACCTTTTTATGTAGGTTTTGAGCATGTTTAGAAGCCTTGATCATATGTGCAAAAGTATTTAGGCTTATGCTTGGGAAAGGTGAAAGAAATGGCTTGATTTTAGCCATTTTCTTGTCCACACGGCCTAAGACACGGGCTTGTGTCTCAATCGTGTGTGACACACGACCATGTGACATGGCCGCATGTCCTTTGTAGGTTTTAAATGTTACAAGTCAGGCAGTTACTTGGCCTAGCACACGGCCTGACGCACGGGCGTGTGAGGCCATTTCGATAGTTACACGGCCTAGCACACGAACGTGTGGCTTGGCCGTGTGACCCAAGTCAGAGAGTTACACGGGCATGGACATGGGCTGGAACACGGCCGTGTGTCCTTATTCCGTATGTTACACATCCGTGTGACCCCTTGCAGTATGAAATTTGCTATCTTTTTCCTTAATGTTTCAAATGTTTCCGATTTAGTCCCGAATCGTTTCTAAAGTATTTCTAAGGCTTTGAGGGCTCGAATAAGGGATAATATGTTTATGTCTGAATGAATTATACCATGATTTAAGAAATGATTAAATGTGAATTTTTTTAAGTTATGCTTTTACGGTAATGCTCCGTAGCCTTATTCCGGAGATAGATACGGGTAGGGGTGTTACACTACTATTTTGATTGGGATGTTACTAACACTTTGTTTACCATACCTTCATGAAGTTCTATTAAAAAAATCCCAGAATCGTATTCCATTTGTAAAAGTGTGTGATTTGACGATCAATTGAGTAAGTCTCACTGAATCACAATCGTTTTTAATCAAGGGTTATTTATTTATTAAATACGTACTAACACGAGTATTTGGTCGAAGCCGTGGTGATTCTAGAATCGAACTCTTCCCTTTCGAAGTGGAATTGGGATTTGTGCAATCGTATTTACAAGGTGTGGGCACTTACTTTTAATAATGATGGTTGATGATAATATTGATAAAAATAATTTAATAAGTAATAAAATATTATATTGTTAATATTATTCTTTGAATAATGAAATATTGGGTGAACACAAAAGTCTTCTTAAGGATTAATCTAAGATTCGATAAAAGAGGATTCCAAGTAAGTTCCTGAAACTTCATATCTGTGATAATGATTGTGATTTGGCGATTTCTATAAAATATGTAATTTTGTGATTTCTATTACTCACGACATGTGATTTATGGTTATTGGATTATGCATATGCATATGCAAATGATGTGAAAATATGATTATCGATGTTCTGATTCGTATGAAAAATATGTTACTATTCTGATCTTCTGATTCGCATGTTAAAAATGCCATTATGATAAAATATATATGAGATCTGATCTGCATGTTAAGCATGTCGTATTTCGATATTTTTGGTTCGCATGTAAAACATGCCTACTGAAAATTTGTTCTGTATGCCATATCACATGCATGGGGTTGGGAAAATATGTATGGAGGAAGTATCTGACAATAAATCTGCATTATCTGGCGGGTTGTCCACAATATTTTGTATCTGACAGTAAATTTGCAATATCTGGTGGTTTGACCACATTATTCTGTTTCTGGTAGCTCGGCTGCATTATCTGGTGGCTAGTCCACATTATTGGTGTGTTATTGGATGGATGAGTTATAGGGAACTCTTTATGGTGTGTAGCAGAGGTGGGTAGGATATGTTTTCTAAAAATTTGTACTGTTTTCTGAAAAGGGTTGCATTGACATAGTCATTGTGCATTCTGTCATATCTGATTTTGTGAATGAATATTTGGCAATTTATGATTTGTTTAAATTGATGTTATTATGAGTTAAATTATGTTGTTATTATTGGTAACCCAGACTGGGTTTTTTAAGCTCACCCATTTAAATTCTCATTTTTTTCAGATAATTAAGGTTAGGATGGGCTCGGCTATGGAGGCGCTCTTGATCATTTTTCAAAAAACTTTATATTTATTGGTATTTGATATTCTAGGATTTGTGTTATTACTTTGGGTTTGGACTTTGGTTTTTTTTGGACTTTGGATTGAGATTTTTTTGCATGGTTTATGTTTTAAAAACTATCATATAAAGGATTTGCGAAAATAACAATTTAAGATGGATTTTATATAAAATAATAAAAAGCTCAGTAATGATGTTTTCAAAAATTCAATACTAACTTTCCATTACACGACACAATTTGCTCATGAAACCAATATATTACAATATGTATATTAATTTATGTTTTCAAAACGAAAAATGAATTTTAGATATACAAATTTGTTCGCTGAAATGTTTTAATTGAATTACGATGTTTTCCTAATACTCTCTCAATACTTGAGTTTTTCAAAAATTAAACGATATCAATTAAATTTTAGTTTTACTTAAAATAATACTCAAAGACATTTTGCAAAGGTGACTTTTAAAAGAGAAAAGCTTCTAAATGATTTTACTACGCCATTGTCATGGCTAATGTGATCTTCGAGATTCGGCCATAACATTTAGGCCAGATTTAGGAGGTTACATTTAGTGGTATCAGAGCCTGGTTCAAAAAATTAGATAGTGATTTTGGGAAAAATCCATACTTTGGTTAAAAAAATTTATTCTATTCTGAAAATATCGATGCTCCGAAGCTGGCCCAGATAAGTACTTCTGCCTTACTAAGTTTTGATATGAAACTATAGTATACTGTAAATTCTGAAACTATAGATTTTGAAAACTACACTGTGAAACTCTAGACTCTGAAAACTATAGATACTGATACTCTAATGATGAAACTGTAGAACTAAAACATTATGAATTGATAATTAGAGCTTGTTTCTAATTGTTAGATAAAATTACATAAAACTTACGAATTCGATAACAAAAAGATGAGTATTTAAGGCGTTCATACTAGGGGTATGAGAGCTCACAGTGAGCAAGGTCTAGGGACCCAAATAGATTTATCTGCGTCACAAGTGTTCACACTTGAGCCCGTTACCGAACTCGAGCCAGTGGTTAACCAAGTCGAGAACACGCAAACTATGAAGGAGGACTATCAAGAGCTGCTGACGATACTGTGTCACAGGCCATGCTTAGGGTGCTACAGCATGTTGTTGGGGCCCAAAGTGGATTTGAAAATTGCGGGACCATTGCTGAGAGGCTCCAAACTAACAGAGCTAAGTTATTCAGGGGAGTTGTTGGGACAACCCCCACCATGGCAGAGTATTGGTTAGAGGCTACGGAAAGGATTCTGAAAGACATTGAGTGTACACTAGAGCAGAAACTGAAAGGTACGGTCTCGCTACTAAGGGATGAAACTTACCACTAGTGGTAAGCCATTACGAGGCTTTACAAAATAAGTATATGGATAAGCGTTATGTTGAGGCCTATTGACTGAAGTTTATTGAGATCAAGCAAAGGGATAGATCTATGGCCTAGTATAAGACTGAATTTCTATGGTTAAGTAGCTATACCGAGAAGATGGTTGCGACTGAATAAGACAAGTGTGTTAGATTTGAAAACGGGTTGAGATATGAGTTAATGATGCAAGTAGCCCCTCGGAAAGAAAGGATTTTCAAAGCATTTGTGGAGAAAACCAAAATTGTGAAGGAAGTGAAGCATTTGGAACGCGAATCAAGGGATAGAGCTAGAATCCCTACCAAGAGAGATGTTAATCCCACTATTCAGGCTCCGTAACCTAATAAAAGATCACGAGATGATTGATCTAGGCAAAATGTTGCTACTGTTGATGGAGGGAGAGCCCAATATTGTGCCACTTATGGTAAGAGCCATCCGGGAGAATGCTGGAGGAGTTTGGGTGTATGCCTAAGATGTAAATCCTTGAAGCACAAGATCAAGGATTGTCCACTTTGTAATGAGCAAATGCAAGCACCGAGTCAAAATCGTGTTCAGAATCAGAAAGTTGGATAGCAGCCTCCAAGAGGCCAAGGTCCCAATAAAGGTGGTAATGTTGGGCAGAGAGAGCCCAAGGTCAGGGTGCTAACTGAGTTGATACCAAATGGCTTGCATTGGTGTACACAGCTAGGCATGGAGAGGACTATGACACCACCGACGTCATAGTAGGTACCATTACTGTTAATACCGTACCATATTTTGCTCTGATTAACATTGGATTAACCCATTTGTATGTTTTATGTTTAATGGCTGATAAACTAGGTATTGAGGTAGAAGATATTGTTAGTAATGTGAGTGTCCTTAGTCCCTTAGGAAAATCTATTTCTATTATAAAGTGTATAAACAATCTCCGTTAGAGATCCAAGGAGAAATATTTTTAGTAGATTTGATGGAATTACCCTTCGACGAATTCAATCTCATTCTGGGGATGGACTGGTTGGTAGAACATCAAGTCATATTGGATTGTGCTACTAAGGGGGTCACTCTAAAGACTCTAGATGGGAAGGAGATAATGATGGTTGGAAAGCGTAGAGATTACTTATCTAATGTAATCTCCGCTCTAATAGCTAAAAAACTGGTACGCAAGGGATGCGAGGCATATCTGGCTTATATTATGGATACGAAACCCTAGATATGAAGAAGAAAACCTAGGAGAAACTAAAGAGAAATTAAGCTAAACTAAACCTACAAGTTGTGTCCTCTCTCCTCAGTCAAAATTGGTTATTTTTCGTAGCAAAATCTGACCCCATTTTATGACCAAAGTTTCCTTGAGCGGTTTTTTTCCAATTGGTGCTTCAGTTGGACAAAGACTACCCTTGGCGTACTTTTTTGTCCCCTTCACGATATGGGTATCGCGATACCTAAGGCAGGATATTGCGCTACTGTAATTAGTACTAAAATAAGGCTACCCCATGGAATGTGGATATCGCGATACCTAGAAGTGTGTATCGCGACATCTCTGATAGTATACTCAGGGGGTCTTGGATAAGACCCAATTTGAAAATGGTTTTCTTTTACAACGAAAAATTAAAAATTTGAAAACCAACCCAGTTTGTGATATTTATAGCAATAAACCTTAACCAAATCTGTACCTATATTTTTTGATAAGCGGATCTTTGATGTTTTTCAGCTTTCAACCAAACGATATTCTCTACAATTCTCGTACCACGAACTACTTTGAGTGTGGCATCAAACCAATTGAATTGAAACACAAAACTAGAAAAAGTTCTCTCCTTTTGGGGTGAAAACAAAAATTCTCTCTTTTTTAATAGAAATTGGTAGAATAGTTATTTTGGAAAAATATATATGTAATAATTGAGAATAAATTCTTTCTATTTTTCGACAGATAACAATCTCTCAAAGTTGTATTAATAGCTCTACCGGAGCCATCTATTTGTAGAAAGGGAAGGTAGAACCCTTGTAGAGTTTTAGAGGTTTATTTTAAATAGAAAAACAACATACTACATATGAGGGGTTTTGAGCCTCTCTCACATCGAGTCCAATTACAAGTACTTCCTGAGCTTTTTGATCCAGTACTCTGTAATGTGATCCAACCCAATTCAATTTTTCTATTTCCCAAAAATAAAATTTAATATTTACATATTAAATAATTTTCTCATCCCAATTTTACCCAGTAAAGTTTTGACAATTTTATCCCCAGTAAAATTTTGACGATTTTACCCCGAGAAAATTTCGAGAAAATTTCGAGAAAATTCTTTCACTATGTCACAACTTAACATGTTAACTATGACTGAATGATTTATTTTCATTTTTGGGCTTCAAAATAGTCCAAAAACATAAACTCATTCTTCCATTATTTTTTTAAGTAATCCTATATAGGATTGGAAGTTTCCATTTTCATTTCCAAATGATTCCATTTCTCCATTTTGGAGAAAACCATAGTCATTCTTGAATGTTTCCTGCTTATCTTTTTCTATCCATTCTGTTCATATCTATTCAAAACACACAATTCATTTATGGTTTCAACGAGCTAGCGGAGGGATCGATTGGATATATGTAGTTGAGGCTCAAATGGTTTATAATTAAGTTCTAACTTTTTGCCTCTTCATTATAAACTCATTTAGTCACGAAGTCATTTCACTATAGTATCGTGATTGAGCTCTCCCCAATGACATACCATTACGAAAACAACTACGTAGTACTCGTCTAATGACTTTGTCATAAGTGTGTTACCCTCATAGGATATCTTTGATCTGTTTCGGATAATATGCGTTTTCCCAATATAATTCTTTTTTATCTCATGGTAACCATTACATCTTCTTTCATGAAAAGTCAATCACTATCAAATAGTGATCAAGTCAATCATCACAAAGACAGATGACCGTGACCACATTTACTTTTCATCAACCATGTAATATCAGTGAAAGTATATCATTTACCCATGGTTTGGGCTATGAATTCCATTGTTGTGAATAACCCTACATATTATCTTAAGATAGTCCTCTAAAGAGAGATGAAATCCCAATACAGAGGGTTGATTTCCCTTATTCGAATCAGTCATTGCATAATGCTTCAATATCTTGTCTATATATGAAACCTGAAATAGTGCTATCACTTTGTTATTTCGATTTCTTAAGATTCAAATATCTAGAACAAAATTAGCTTCTCCCATGTCCTTCATGCTAAACTGTTAGGTTAACCACAGTTTAACTGATGACAATGTCCCTACATAATTTCCAATAAGTAGAATGTCATCGACATATAGAACAAGAAAGACCACATTTCCATCTCCTAAACATTTTTAAACACAAGGTTTATTTACATTTTGATCAAATCCAAAAGTCTTGATCACCTGATCAAATATTTAATTCTGTAAACCGGATGCTTGCTTAAGTCCATATATGGATTTAAGCAGTTTGTAAACTTTATGCTCATTTCCTTTAGCTATATATCCGGTAGGTTTCATCATGTAGATTCTCTCTTCAAGGTAGTAGTTCAAAAGCATTGTCTTGACATCCATTTGCTAGATCTTATAATCGAGAGCCACCGTAATGGATAGTAATATGCGGATTAACTTGAACATGGCAACTGGAGAGAAGGTTTCTTCATAATCGGTACATTGTTTCTGAGTATAACTTTTTGCTACAAGTCTGGCCTTAAAAGTTTCCATTTTTCCATCTACATTTTTTTCATTTTGTAGATTCACTTACACCCTATGGGTTTTATCCCTTCTGGTACGTCTACAAGTTCCCACACTGAGTTGGAATACATAGAGTCCATTTAAGCTTTTATAGCTAATTCCCAGAGCTTGGAATTAGCACTTTGCATCATTTTGTCACATGTAAGTGGGTAATCATCTTCATGTTTGGCAGACTCAGTGTTAATAACACTTTCGTTAGATTGGAAGAACTCAAGCCTACGAGAGACCCTCCAACTGCGACTAAGCTCCCTATACTAATGATCGTTTGCAAGTCTACTATTAGAAGTTGGTTTTGAAACCGGTTGATTAGGATTTTGTATATTTCCTGAAAGTTCCTTGAATAGCTCTTTAGTCCGAGGTTTGAAGTCATTCATGTAACTTTCTTCAAGGAAAGTAGCATGAGTTGAGACTATAACAATTTACTTTTTCAATTTATAAAACAAACCACCATTTATTCCATTTGGATATCCTACAAACATACACAATTTTATCAGTAAGTCAAACTTCCTCTCATCTTTATCCAATACGTGGATCGTGTGTTAGCCCGCGTGTGCCAAAATGTGTCATATAAATCAAGTCACACAATCGATTATTTACTTATGCCATAAACAAGCCATTCACCATTCAATAGGTCTATACAAAGTATACCAAAAGCATACTAAAACATAACATTTTCCTAATTCTAACCAATATGTCTCAAGGCACCATCACAAACAATAATCAATACCAAAGTATTTCCTAATTCATACCAAATTCGAACATGATTGTGCACATGTTATTTGAATCACCAAAATACCAAAATTTCCATCTATATCTTTAACCATGTACCAGCATATCCATCTATAGATTTGACACCAAAACAACCAATACACCAACCAAATACATTATCCATTCATCTAACAATGACCAAAAATGCCAAATCCATAACTACTAAATTGGATACCAAAACTATTTCACATACCATACTTAGGCAACTAATTTAATAATCAAGCTTTTAGAATATATTCACCAACACAATCTTACCTATTTGAATATCTCACACCATGACCAAACATGCCAAACTTTCATGTTATTTTATCACCTTTTCTATATTCATCAATTACTTTTAAAGCAATCACTTCAAACCATAAGCTACCATATTAAAATGCCATCATCCAATACTTTATAAATACCATATACACACACTATTATAAAACACATTTACATAATTTAACCCCTATTACATGCCACATAACCAAAATAAAATGTTTTCAAAATCTACCAAAAAGTGGTTGGCTAGTGTGATCTGCAAGCTGATTCAATTAGTTGAGTTCCACAAAACACTAACTATTGGAAAATGAAACAGAGAAAGCTTCAATTGAGCTTAGTAAGTTCATAGGTATCAATATAACTTACCTTAATTTCTTCCTTTAAAAATAATAAAATAGTTAACTAAACATTTTAACCTTTTAGCACAAGTCACATCAAAAGGTGAGTTCATCACATTCAAAACTTTTAACTTTTCATAATTTACAAGTTAATCCAACACCATATCAATTCATAGTACCAACAAGCATAAACAGGTTTCCAGATCATTCATCTATGATTTATCACATTTTAAACCAATTACAAACTATCAAGTCTATTAAAAACAACAATTCAACTGGATGAACTGTTATGAATAGAAACGGATACTCGGTTATCCACCCAAAACACGTCAAAATGCTCAAATGAGTTCATCCATTGAAGAACACACCTAGGCACTAAGTGCCAAGCCGTAGCCTAAACATCCCTCTAAAAACACGATTGGTCACTAAGTTCCAAGCCCGTAGGCTTCACATTCTCCACTAGAAACACGTTTGAATCACTGTAAATGTAACTCGGCAATCCGCAACAAATGCAGAAAGAGACTAAATTGTCAATAAAATAAAACATAAAACTACCAAATATGATAATAGGCAACGATTGGTTGATTTCCATGTTGTTAATTAACCTTTGAATTAAGGATCTAAATCGTTAACACTCCTAAATTTGCTTCATTTTACCTTTCGGCCACAACTTTAACAACTTAGACAAATTAGTCCAGTTTATCTTTCAATCTTGCCGGCTAACCCAAGACTAATGAATTGGTGCACAATAAGATACCTCTCGAGCTCACTTATCTTGATTTTCTCTTATAGGTATCAATCCTAAGTTTTATTGTTTATTCAAATTAGTCTATATTTAGCGATTTAGCCTCTGAGCCCTAAACAACTACCCAATATTTTCATCAACCAATCACCTTATGTTTTGCTAGCCCTACTCATATCTAAACATACAAACAACAAATACTCAAGCAAAGAAAACATTAACTTAAACTTAACTATAGGTGAATAAAAATCTAAGCTTTCTTGTAAAAGCTTGGATAACGCAGCAATAGAAGCAAGAACAATAAACGAAAATGCTAAAGAAATAATTTTTAACCAAAGAAATTAAAGAGAACCAAATAACATTAAAGTGAGATTAAAATGTAACTACAATAAATTTTAAATGGTTACTAAACAAATAACACCTAACTACAATCAAAACTAACTACAATCAAAACTAACTTAACTAACTAAGAAAATACAAGGAAAATAAAGAAACTAACAGAGAATTAAAACCCTAAACTATGAGGAAGAAAACTACCCTAAACTTAAACTAAAAAGCTTACTAACATAAAACTATTGTCTCTTCTTTTTTTTAGCCAAATTTTGCCTTTTTAAAGCTGATTCTGACCCCAAAATATTGCCTAAATTGCCTCTTTTTATCTTTTATTTGATTAGAGCTTCGGATGGAGAAAGACTACCCCTGATGTAATTTTTCCCCATACGATAGGGATATGGGGATATCTAGAAGTGGGTATCGCGACATCCTCGACAGTCTACTCAAAGGGTACCTTTGATGGTAGATGTCGCCATACCCAATGGTAGGTATTGCGACACCACTATAGGTGGCTCCCATTCCTCTTCATTTCAAATTTGTTAGAGGTGGTACGATATCCACGCTCCAATGTCGCAATACCTCTACTTGTGGAAATGTTTTCACTCAAAGTTGGGCCACTAACAAGCTCTTACAGCACTCAATCAATCATTAGGGTCCAACTAGCACATTTGTCCAATTTGGGTATCAAAATAACATCAAATGGGCACAAAATGCATGAAAAGTAAATTAAGTCTAAGAAACAAAAATTAAATGAAAACTATGAAAAAACATTAAAATTGCTCGAGAACAAGCTCATTAAATATAACGAGGAGCCTAATTTGACATATCAAATTACGACAGATCAAATAGTAGGAAATCTACATCATGCTATATTTATCTGTTAGCTAGATAAGCTATATCTTGGAAAAGTGTCAAACAAACACTTGTAGCTTCTTCCACTATGGTAAAAAAGCTTATAGTATGCTATGAGGCATCAAACCATGGATTATGGTTGCAGAACTTTGTCACGGGGTTGCGCATTTTGGAGAATGTAAAAAGACAACTCAAATTATTCTGTGATAATAAGTTAGCGGTGCTGTATTCCAACAACAGGAGCTCATCTAAGTCAAAGCCTATTGACATAAAGTTCCTAGTTGTGAAAGAAAAAGTGCAGAGTGGACAAATATCCATAGAGCACAATGGGACAAACTCCATGATAGCGGGTTCGCTCACAAAAAGTTTACCACCCAAGGTCTTTCATGAGCACACTATTCATATGGGTGTTATATTATTTAAAGACGTCATGGTTTAGTAGCAGTTTGTATTTTATTTGTTTTATGTTTTTTTTAGACATTTATTTATTTGGTTATTTTCTGATAAAAAATGAAGTATTCAGTTTATTTAATATGTTTTTTCATTTTGATACTGACCTCACTTAAGTTTAAAGAGGACCAGTTGGAAATAGGCATGTTTGGTTTACATTGCATACAATTTTCATGCTATACATCCATGATTGATCTATGTCATTTGACTATATTTGTATATGTGACCATTGATGAGTTTAGCAATGATTAATATAACAAAGACTACTTTGATCCTATATTGATATAGTTGATGGATGAGATTGTTATAGAATACCAATTATATGATAGCAAATTTTTGGATCATAAGTTTGTACATTTATCAAGAAACATATGTTGTCCAAATGAGAGATTGTTGGATTAACATCCTTAATTATGGATATGTATAATGTTTAATGCTATTACAAAGTGTGATACAAAATTAAGTGACCAATTAAGTTAAAAGTTTCACATGTATTAAAGTATCATGGAAATAATGTCTAGATAACATAAAATTTATTTGTAATTTGATGAGGGGCCAAATTATAAATACCCAAAATTGATTTAATAATCAGTTATTTAAAAAGAGGTAGTGGTCCCCAAGAAATATATGTATATCTTGTATTTCTTTTCCATCCCCATCAGAGAGTTATACTAAAAGATAAACTATTTTCTAGGAAGATCATGACTTTCTGGGCAATCTCCAACAATGGGTTCAGGTACACTTCCACATACAGTTTTGTTCTTAATGATCTGACATATCCTGGTTGGTTAAGTTTTATAGCAGATCTTATTTTACGATTCTAACAACTCCATGTCAGTGACAACTGTTGGCGTATTGCCACGTCGGTTGCCACATCAACAAAGGATAAATAATTAAAAATTAAAATTAAAAGAAATATTTTTTAATTAACTTCATTTATGCTTTGTCGTAATATAGAAATTAACGAGTAGCTAGCTAGACACCTCACACCTAATCTAGTCATCAAACTTGAATGTGAGATATCACATTTATTGCCGAGGTAACTTGAACAAACTTTGTACTTAGAATCTTTTAAGAAATCACTATTAAAACCAAATAGATCTACCATTTCAAATAATCCAATTCATTTCTAGGTCTTTAAAATCATATTGAAAACCTTTTAGAATAGTTTCTAGGTGATCGGAACTGAGTACAGGTCTCCAAGAGTCAAAACAACTCAAAACAGGGGAGGCACCCCTTCCTACCATAGTTGTATCGGTACAACTGGAAACTTGTACCAATACAAGTCCCTACTATTATAGCTTTTTTCTCATTGGCTTACTTCTTGTGATACAACTAGATTCATGTATCAATACAACTATGCCATGACCTAAAAATCACATCAAAACTCACCTAATTTGACCCTTAACATCACCAAATGAAAATCATGACTTATGACACACAAAAATCAAGTTCAAAACAACAACAACTTCAAGCATCGTGAACACATACATGCTAAAAAGTTATCATGCTTGACTATCAATTTAGTTTACTTGGCAAGCAAGCAACTAATCATTCATGTGTATAATCTTCATGTATTTGTTTCATACATCAACCATTGCATGATAAACATATGAACATATTTAAACATAATCATCACACACATATTTAGCTTAGGTTCTTCAATGTCATCTATTCAAAATAAAAAAATAAGACACCAAATACTACCTATAAACTTAGGTCTCTTATAACTTTAATGCCCAAAAATCTCGTATCTCTCAACCCTCTCGATCAAATTAAAATTTGACTTCATAATTATACTTTAGGGACCTCAAACTATCATTTCATAACATTAGCTTCCAACAACTCTCATTCTTTCTCATAGGTCCTTAAGAACTTATCCATAGCTTCCTTAATATAACATAATTAAACTTGGCTAAGCACTACCAACTTCATATATAGCATGGTTCTCACATAAACAAAGCTTAACAACTTAATATTTCATGGTTTTAAGCTTCAATTCTCTAAGTTTTTAACAATGGTAAGTCAAGCTAACTTTAGTAATTCCAAAATCTACTTATTGTTTCACTTTATCAAGCTTCCTAGATTAAAAATCCATAAAAAAAAATTCAAAAAAAAGCTCCCTTACCTCATGATTTATGGTAGGCTATGGTGAAGAACTCTAACTTCTTTCTTCCTTTTCTTTTCTTATTTTATTTGAGAATGAGAAGATGAAAGGAATGTCATGCAATTTCCCTTTCCCTCTAACATAAACTATACTACCATGACACCTGTCCATTTATATTGCTCTTCTTTTTTCTTTTTTAAAAAAATTATAAGAGGATTATCTTTTTGAGTTTTTATAATAATGGTTAAATTTTAGCTTTGGTCCTTATACTACATTTAAAATTGAGATTTAATAGTTGTACTTTAATTCTTGGCATAATTTGGTT
>CM025255.1:17363374-17388115 GCA_013677275.1 Gossypium schwendimanii | reverse complement strand
AAGAAAATATATTTTGTTTAACTTGACTTGCAAGCAATCTCTTATTTTATTTAACAGAAATTTGGGTCACACAACTCTAACATGTGTAACTACTACTGGTACCATGGGTCTTCCTTCTATGGTGTAGGGTCTAAATCTACAACAATCACAGGATGAACTAGTTATCGGTCATAGGGATGTTTTGCCATTTTCGATTTACTTGAAGAAACATAGGTCTTAAGGGGGAAGTTCAATGCAATTGTTTTGGGCTAGTCACCACTAGCTCTAGGCGTGCCATGGTTCTGATGTAAACATTTGACATATTTTCTTTTTGAATTGTCTTTTGCCCCTATCTCTACTTGTGTGATTAGAGATGGTGAAATCCAAACGTTTGATGAATCTCGAATCGATTCATTTCGAATAAAGTATTTTTTTTTGAAAAGTAGATTTAGGACAAGGTAGTGTATGTGGATTTTTTTTGGGATAGTGGGTATCCTACCCTGCTCCAATACATGAAATTGTAAAAGGGTAAAATTTATTTTTGGGATAGTGGGTACCCTACCCCAATATATTTATAATTATTAAAAGGATAAAATTGTAAAAAAAAAAGTGTTATAAAAAGCTCATATGTTTTATTTTTAAATATTTTTTTGAAGATTTATGTTTAAATATATACTTGCCTTTAAAAAGATTGAAAATATTAGAAATAACTAGCAAAAATTAAATTAAAGCGGGAAGTGTAGAGCAAGGATAGATGCATCCAACATCCATGAGTGTGGTAGTAATTTTTAAGATTGCACATTTATAGAGGAGTAAGGCGGGTGATAAGGTAGAGCATGCGAACTGTGAAGTAGTAATGAATTTGATAACATCCACCCCCTTCTCCTTTCATTACCATCCCTAGTTATGACTACACTTTGCTCAAAGATTTTTATTTGCCTTTTGCCACCATTTGTTCTTCATTGTGAAATATTTTATTATAACTACACTGCATCAAATATTATCGCTTTGATGAAATGGTTGTATATCTAGGGATTAAAATTTTAAAATTCAAAGAATATACAGACTAAAAATAATTAAATAATTAGGGTATAAGGATTGAATTCGCAACTTATGCATAACATAATGACTAATAGAAAATATTGACAAAAAATATATAATATTAAATAAAAAGTAGCATAATTATAAATAAATTTAAAAAATAATAATAGGAGTTGGATTAATGTTAATACGATATCGACAACTCTAGTAAAGTTCTCATAAATCAATAACCGTACATCTATAATATATTTATGTTATTTTATCCTATCATATTATATTTAACGTATTATATTGATTTTGATATGTTAATAGTTTGTATTATAATTTTTACACATTAATAAATTTTGCTATTGTGATATTATTTTCTTATATAATTTTATATAAACAAAATTATTTGGTATATTGTTAGTGGAATTTTTAGATTTCACAAAAAGGGTTAGGGGGTTGATAAATATTTTATAAGAGTGTAGTAAAATATTAAAAACATATATTTAAAAAGAAAAAAGAAACTTGTCAATTTTTCAAGATTGCTTGTAGAATAAAAAAATACATAGCTAATTTAAAATCTTAACTCAGCTTGTGGAATAAAAACTTTCCACCGCCAATGTGATAGAAAATTTTAACTCCTCAAGTGGAGTTGAGATTTTGCCACGAGATATTAAGTTGTAATTAAAAATTTTAAAAATAAATAAGGCATGCGGCAAAATCTCAACATTACTAGTGGAATAAAAACTTCCCGCCAAAATTAAGTAACCCTTATATTATGTCACTTTTAATTATTTTGAAATCATATTTTATATGTTTTGAGTATAAAATCAAATTACAAATTAAAACAAAAGAGAGTTAGGTCAATAGAGTTTAAATCCTAATCATCAAACAACTGCTCTCTTAATCCTTGATTTATAATTTCACTCCATTAAATCAATAGTCCACATTTTTATGTCCTCACTTACCTAAAAATCAGTAATGAGAAAAATCATTCACAATAGTCAGTCAAATTTGTAAGTAAAAGAAATTTGACGTTAGAAATTTTACATTAGACAATAAAATTTATCTTTTGCAACCGATGCTTGTAGTGAAACACGACGAAAGGACATTGCCGTCCATACGGATAAAACATTACAAAACAACAAGCAATGTCAACTTTCATTATGAATTATAGAATGAGTATCGTGGTTAATGTGAAAACATATTTGTATTTAAAATGTTTATATATTTAAGAACCTAAATTAATCTATACAATTTATATGAAAAATATCTGATTTTAATTCATTGCAGAAATGACAAGAAAACAGCTATTTATGTGTAAAATTGTATGAAAAGAAAATCGAGTAAATTTATCCTCTATCATTAAACAAAACAAAATCTATTCTTTTCATAAAATTTATTTAGGCAGTCTTTTCTATTTCGGTGTACTTTTCTCGTCTTTACACTTCCACGTGAATGATTTGAAAACTAAATTACCCACCAGCACACAAAGATTCAAAGGTTTCTTTTTTCAGCATTTCCATGGTATTGGGATGTTGGATGGTTGTTCTCCTTATTTTTGAAACACTTCACACACATACACCTATTTATGGGTCCAAATGGTTTTTAGAAATAAATAGCTTTTAATGTATAAATATGAATTGACCACAAACAACAATAAAAAAATATTAAAATAATTATATTCATATTTATATAATTTATTATTTAAATTGAATTTAAAAATAAAATCATACCAAGGGTCCGACTTTTGGACAGATGTAAATATGTTTTGTGACTTGTGGACGTACATGACAATACTAGTTTTTGTCGATTTCATGTTTCTCAAATTAAAGCTTTCAATTTTTCCAACCACTTTTCTAACAATCAAAAGGCGAAGAATATTCAACTTGAATATTTAAAACATTTTTTTAATCTTCCTTTGCCGCCACTCCTTCGTATCATCATTTTTTTCCTCAAAATCTTCTGACTTTATTACTTGAACCTTACGTAAGTTTGAAACAGAAATACGAATTATGGACATTCAAATTATTATCAGGTAACAAGTGAAATTCGTAAATTGTTATAGTCCCCAAATAGAGATGCCTTGAGAGCATTAATCGCTTTACACCCATTGGATGCTACAACTTTGCCTACAAAAAGATGTGCCCTCTTCTTCAAAACATTATATCACATGCACCATTCTCTACCTAATAAGCTTAACTACTTTTAAATGGGCGGTGTGTTTATTTTTTGTAATGTTAAAAATAGTGATAGCCGTGAAATTAATTACTGTACTTATGAGGTAAAAAATTTCACCATAGCTTACTCAAGATAAAGTTTAAATGCAAAATTCACCTTCAAATTATGCCATTATTTTACTTAAATATCTATTTTTTTTAAATAAAAATGATACCTAAACTATTAATTTCATTTTACTTTATCTGAAAAGATGGTACCAACCAATAATAATATGATAAGCAGCATGTTTTAATTAAAGATATCATTTTTAGATAGAATAAAATAAAATTGATAATTTAGATGCACTTTTAACCCTCTGGAAAGAAAACCTTTAACACTTAAAAGTGGAAAAATAATATACCTTGAAAGCTAATTTTGAAGTTAAGCCTCAACATGATATGTTTCTTGTGCATGAAGCTTTTTGCACGATTAACAAAAAAAAAGGTGGGGATCGACTCGTATGAACAAATAAGTAGTAAAAGTAGATAAGAACGAACACAAATATTTTACGTGAAAAACCCTCAAAGAGGGAAAAACTACGGACAAAGGAGGTATCGACTTTTTACTAAATGAGCAAACAAATGAGAGTATAATATGAAGAAAATAAACCTAAATGTACAACCTGTACATTACCCAAAAACTCCGAATATAAAGCTCAAAATCTCAAAAAGTAAATAGTTAAAAAAAACCCTAAATCTCATAGGTCACTCACAAAAGGGGTATAAAATACTCTCCATAATTACCACGAAACTCTCACCAAAATTCACATGCTACTATATCTCGTTGCCCTCAAAGAAAAACCCTTACTGACTGACATCTTTAATTAGGGATACAATAACCCCTTTAAATAGGCTAAAACTAGAGTCCTAATATGACTATAATATTCCTAGAATAATTAAAGTTTAATTAGGAAATAAATAGCAGAATTTAACTAGGAGAAGAAAACCTAGTTGAATTTGAAAACACATCGTGATGTCATTTTCTTCCCAGTGGCTCGAAAACCAGCAAAATTCTTAGACAAGCTTTTGAACACCATTTCAATTTGAGTGTTCTGGTCCAAATTGGCCTCATTGTCTGTGGCCTTAACAAAGTAGCCTACAAGAGTGACCATATGGTTTTTGATCGGAGTGTCAGGCTTTTGTTGGGCATTCATCAAGCTAGTTATGGCCGACTATCGAGCCAAGGCAACTTGGCCTCCGACCATGTCTTCTAGCTTATCTAGAATCACTTTAGCAATCTTACAACTCTCCAGTTGCCTATATAGAGTACTGGTCACACTTGCCAGCATATAGCAATGAGTTATCTCATCAAATTCTTCCCAGCATTTTTTAGCCCCAGCTTGAGTGGCCGGTGGGCACTTATTATCAAAAACTGTTTTAAGTTTCTCACACCTCAAGACAATTATCAGGTTCCTTTTCCATTCCTTATAGTTATTTTCGTTCAATTTGTTTTCAGCGAGTATGTTCAATAAGGGAGTTGGTGCTATTTTCGAACTGAAAATAAAACATTCATATACTAATATCTTTGTATTAAGCAAATGTTTGAAAATATTTTGCAACATTATGATCTGAATTAAGATGATGCATTAAACCTTGAAAATATTTGTAAACCATTACAATGATAATTCCCACACCTATTAAATCAAGCCACAGTGCGGTAATCATGATCAACTAATAAGAACATGGATTTCCATCAAATTAGTACATGAACCTAATTCCTTTAGGCATTCACACATACTAATAATTGTGTAACGTTTGCCTATCATTTTAACTTAAGTAGAGCTCTGTGGGGAGATATTTAACTAGAAGGTCTTGAGTGTATAACCATCAACTCAACACTTATCACATCATGCACCACAAATGAGTCACCATCGGACAATCTCACTGAGTGGCATGCTTTGACTAGTTGTCCTCTTTTGAAAATAGAATTTTTTAACTTATCGCATGACAATGCCTACTACAAGGGCAAGTCCAATTATCATTTGATCACAAGAGAAATCTTCTTACATTCAAGAAATATCCTCAATGAAATTCACATAGCAATCCTATAGTAGGGTAATACACTTGCCATGTCATCATAAGAAGCCATTGATGGAGGTCGTAGGTCTTGTTTAGAGACCTTTTCCCATTTAATATTTTAAAAACATGTAAGGTTTTTAATTCATGGTTTGAATCATGTATGATCAATATATGCATGACAAGTACATGTGACAATCTTTCCTAAACCATATGGCATGCTTATCTTATGTATGCATGACATGCTTTTATGTATGCATGACATGCTTTGGC
The DNA here is from genome assembly GCA_013677275.1 of Gossypium schwendimanii. Classification (NCBI taxonomy): domain Eukaryota; kingdom Viridiplantae; phylum Streptophyta; class Magnoliopsida; order Malvales; family Malvaceae; genus Gossypium; species Gossypium schwendimanii. Next base: position 17,382,602 of record CM025255.1, on the reverse strand, counting down.
AATTTTATAATATTCACATTCATTCATTCACAAGAGTCAGTCAAACAATTTTGATTCTCTACATTTTTTTAAGGGAAAAACCGAAGAAGTGAATGTGAATCGTGCACGAGGTAGGTTCCTAGGAAAGGGAGGTGAGTCGTATTTGACCACTTAAAAACCAAGCATTTCCTTGACAGATCCAATCCTAGACATGCATCTTCTCATTACCACACTTCTCATAGCAATCGAATAACCTAAAGAAGTGAATGGAACAATACAACATATGTATTTTCTTATTATATACTTTTTATCATTAATAGATCAATCTTGGATCATCTCATACATATATATCACAATTATATCATAAATAATTATTAAACAGATATATAAAGAGGTGGGTAATAAAATTTCTAGCCAAGGTATCCATGGTTCTATTTCTAGAAAATTAATAAACAATAAAAATTACATAGTTTTCCATCACAAGACATTCCCTGTGTCTTCGAATGCCACTGCTTCGTCATCACCTCGTCATGGACTCTTTTTTAGAAAAATCATATTTATATCTTATGTTCATTTTCAGCTTACAAGAATTCAAAAAATAAAAAATAATCCTACTTGGAGATGATAGTCCACAACCTGTTTCCTAAGAACTACAACCTTGGCAAAAAATAATTATTATATAACAAATATATATATAATATTGCATTCATTCACATACACTCCCCTAAACATGCGAATAAGTACAAGAATGTCACATATTATCAAATATTAATCAAATAAGATAAAGGGAGAGATTTGATCTCGATTTACACGATAAACAAAGCACAACTTGGCTCTTGATACCAATTGTTGGAAAAAAATACAATTTGAAAACGATTTTCTTCCACAGTGAAAAATTAAAATTTTGAAAGCCAACTCGGTTTGTGATATTTATATCAATAAACCTTAACCGACTACATACCTGTGTTTTCTAATAAGTAGATCCTTCATGTTTTTCGACTTTCAATCAAACGATTGATAACTCTTGAAAAGAGTATATTTCATACCTTTAGACCTAGCTAATTGCTTGTACTTGGTATATTTAGTTACATTTTAGGACATTTCGTTGGTACCTTTATCATTGCATTAGGAGCTTGGACTATGTTTAAATGTTAGGTACTTTTAATTGCATGTGGAAGGGTTGTGTTTGGTGGTTTGGCAAGTGCAAGATGTGGAGAAAAAAATAAAGGAGTGAAGGTTTGTCGGGGCAGAAGGTTGGATAGTTTGCCAACATGAATGCCGTGGCAATTTTAGGAAGATGACTGAGTCAACATTCAACGAATACTAGTTTCAGCCCAACTCTACTTGTAACAAACCAATTTCAGTGGTGTTGAAAACAGTGGTTTCGAGGCCACGACTCTGAAAAGTGAGTTATTATTTTAATATTTATTTAATGTCTATAGGGTTAACTTAAGGTAGTATTAAATTTTTGTTAAGAAATTTTAAAGTTTAAATGGTTAATTAAGTAAAAGGACTAAATCGTAAAGGTTGCAAAAGTGGTTTTCTATTAGTTAAAAGGGCTAAGTGGCTATGGAAAGGAAATTTAATGAACTTAGATAATAATTATACCATAATTAAATTATTGGATAGTTATGGATAAGGTTTAATTGCAAATTTTCATTTATAATAAGGGTAAAAAGGTAAATTAGTAAATAAAAGAAAATTAAAGTAAACAAATGAAGGAAGCTATCATCTTTGTTTCTTCTTCATCTAATAATCGATTAGCCATTGTTGCGGGAGGAACAAGTTTCAATTTTGTGTTCTTCATGCATGGTATGTATTTATGTCCCGTTTTTAGTGATTTTTATATTTTTGAGTTCGTTTTAGCTTAGTCTAGTTAGCCTACGGGTTAATTTGCAAAACTATTCAAGGTTGGGGGACTTTCCATAGTTGAGATTGATGTGTTTGTGAATTTATTTGATGGATTATTAAACTTGGTTGTTAAATGAACTTGTTTTATTAAATGATTTTTAGTGAATTTAGGGTTTAAGGACTTATTCATGAAAATAGTAAAATTTCATAGTAACATTATGAAATGATGATTTAAGTGGGTTGATATGAATCTCTAAGAATTTCGACTAGCTTGTATGGAATGTTAAAATAGTTAAATTTCAAGTTACGAGCTTTGGACTAGACTTCAATTCGGTTATTGCAATCATAGTTGTCGAGGTAAGTTCGTATAAATTATAATATTATTAATGATAGTTTGATTGGTTATTAGTTATATTGTGTTTGTTATAAACTGACTTGAAAATGCATGTATAACGATGTTTTAAGTAATTGACAGATAACTAATCCCGTTTGAACCTTAAGAATTCTTAGGATACGAATGACGTGTCATTAGGGATTTCATGTTTTAAGCGCTAGTCTTGAATGTCTTACTGATGACTGAGGTCCTGTATTTGTTGCGTATTCTCTACAGTTCGTGTGAGCAGCATCGTGTAGCTAACATTTCGACCCACAGCTCGTGTGAGTAGACCCATTTTACAGCTCGTGTGAGTAGTATTGAAATGGAAAGATTATGGTTATATAGAAAGGCACACTATGTGTAAGTATTCTCAAGTATCCAATGTAAATCTAGATGATTCAACGAGTAAGAAAAGAGGTAAGGGCATGATATGTATACAATTGGATATTAATTTATGATCTTATGAAAAGGTGAATGTGATAAATGTGTGTACATGAAAATCTAATTATGATATGGTTGAACTTATATGTATCAAGTATGAACTTACTAACTTGTGAGTTTGATGGTGCTTATATAGGGTTTTACTAAGCCTATGGTCTTGGTGTTGAAGTTATGCTTATTTTATAATTTGGGCTTAATAAATGGTAAGTTATGTTTGAGTTTATACGAGCTTACTAAGCACGAGTTGCTTACGTAGTTATTTCCATTTGTTTTGTAGATTATCGGAAGCTTGATCGGTTGAAAGTTTGTCAGAGATCTATCACACTATCCAGCAATCATTCAGTAGTTTAGGAGTTATTTTGGCTAATGTTATAAATGGCATATATAGGACCTGTTATAATGATAGTTCTTGAATGTGTTAATGGTCAATTTGGTATGTATATGCTTTTGGAGTTTATGTTTTGTTTGATGGACTTTAGTGCCTTGACAAGTTTAAGTCATTTTGGTCACTTTTAGGTACTTGTAATATATAATCCTTTTTGGTATGTTTGTGATGATATGTAAATGGTTATAAGTGATGTCATTTGGTAATTAAAGGAACTAGTTTTTGTGCTTGAGATGTGGCTATATTGCTTTGTTTTGGTTAATGATGTTTTTGGTATAAATGTGGTGCCTTTGAATGGCATATTGGTTAGGCGAAATAGGTTGATTGAATTGGTATGATTACATGTGTTTGAAAGATGTTTATGTTTATTGAATGTAGGCACAAATAAGATGTTTAAATGAGTTTATTTTGGTCTTGAAATGACATGATTTTAGGGTCAAATTATGAAGCACACGACTTGGGACACGAGTTGTCACACGGCCATGTGACGGCCTGGCTACATGACTGTGTGTCACTTGTTATTTTTGGTGTAATTTTCACACGGCTTAAGACACAGTCGTGTGTATCAAGTTAGTGAGTTAAACGACCTAGCACACGGCCTGTGACACGGTCGTGTGTCACAAGTCAGAGAGTTACATGGTCTGGCACACGACCTGCGACATGGTCATGTGACCTAACTCAGTGAGTTACACGATTTAAGACATGGGCTGGGACACGGCCATGTGTCCCTTTGTTCAATTGTTACATGGTCTGGGCTATGTCACACGGCCGCGTGGCCCTTATTTTCAAAATTTCTAACATTTTCCCAAATGTTCTGATTTGTTTCAAATTAGCCTGAATTGCTTCTAAGCTATTTTTAGGGCCTCGAAGGCCCGATATAAAGCCCAAATGTACATGTATGCTAGGGTTATAATGAGTTTTAGGTAATTTTTGTTAAATGAAATTATTGATATGTTTTGATATTAATTTTTTGAATTTGCATGGTAATGCTTTGTAACCCTAACTCGGTGATAGAGATGGGTTAGGGGTTTTACACTACTTGTACCAGAAAAATCTACCTAAAAAAGAGGAGAAGATATTGTGGGCTATTGGAGTTACCATAGGAAGAAAAGCTTAGAAAGTGCTAAAGGAGGAAACCTTAGAGGGTGTGGAGATCCAGAGGCAACAATAGAGGATAGCAGCTGAGTAAAGACGAAAGGGGGAAACCAAAAGCAGTCCCTCTTAGTCACCGCAGGACACTGTGCTGCTGGATTGTGGATTGACTTGGTGAAAACCATTTTTCAAAGTTCTTCCATTATTTCTTAATCAGTTCTTCCATGAATTGATTTGATTGAAAACGATGTTGGGTGTTATTTTGAACTTGAATTTTAATTGCCAACCCATGAGCTAAATCTCATAGGGTTGGGATTACGTGATGAAACTTTTATTTTCATTAATGGTTGAAGCATATATTTGTTTTAATCTACTGTTTCATTCAATTGTTTTTATTTCCTAATTGTATGCATACATTCTCTAGACATAGATAAGTGTGCAGTATGCCCATAAACTGAATCTAATTCTAAAAAAGTTAGATTAGTTGGACTAGAATTGAATGATACAAGCAGGTATTCGACCGAATACTTGTAGGAGACTCTAGATATAGAGCAACTTTTGTATAGAATGAAGAAAAAACAATGCAGTGTACCGTGGTAAAGCCTATCGACACATGCGAGGTAACTTGAGATCTAGCTCTCGAAAGAAGCAGGTCACTTTAGGTCTCTTTTGAACAGTAGATTGAGTACGATTTTACTAAGGTGTTACTGAAAGTAAAGGTAGATTTGTAGTAATCCCAACCTTCCAAATCAACATCGTAGACCCTCAATCCTTTGCTGTAGTACTTTTGCCATAACATTCTTAGTTATTTATTTATTCACCCGTAAATTATTTATGTAATTATTCTTGTCATTGTCATTGCATTTTTACTCTTGCTTTGCCTTTTCATTTTTCAGTATTAGTCAATATATATTTTGCACCTATCCTTACTACTTGAATTTACCATTGCGTACCTTGGTTTTTTGATAACATTAATCATAATTCGTTACAATAACTTGACCAGTTGTATACCTATTCTGATCCTAGCGGAGACGATATCACTTATCACTTTATCACTTGATTCGACATGTATACTTACACAATTCACTTACCATTTCACACGGGACAAGTTTTTGAAGCCATTATCGGGGATCGACAATTTGGCAAAATTTGGTTTTGTTATTGTCCTTAATTCTATCATTTTTATTTAACTTAGTTTAATTTAATTTCTACAGGTTTGCCATCAGTGCATAAGAAGAGGCATTTCTGCTAACAAATAATATCTTTTTGACCCAGAGGTCGAAAGAACTTTATGAAGAATGTGGAAAGAACTGTGAAAAATGGCTAGGAACTAGAATGATCCTGGTATCAATGATAATCCAAATGATCAAGATATTAATCCTTCTGATCATAGGGTGATACCGGTATGAATTATAATTTTAATGGTCATGATTCTAATCCTCATGTTCGTAGGGTGATAGATGACCTAGACAAACCAATCCGAGAGCATGTTGTGCCAATTTTGGATGACCTAAATCCAGGGATAGTTTGAGCACAGATACAGGCTCAGTAGTTTGAGCTGAAATTAGTAATGTTTCAAATGTTACAAATAGTAGGACAGTTTAGCAGATTACCCACTGAAGATCCAAGACTGCATTTAAGACTTTTTCTAGAGGTCTATGACTTGTTTAGACAACAGGGTGTTCCTGAAGACACTTTACAGCTTAAACTATTTCCATATTCTTTAAGAAATCATGCAAGAGTGTGGCTAAATGCTTTGCCATCAAGAATAGTGGCACCATGGAATGATCTTTGCCAGAGATTTTTTCTAAGGTATAATCCCCCAAATATGAATGCCAAGCTTAGAAATGACATCACATCTTTTTAGCAATCAGATGATGAAAGACTTAATTCGGAAATGTCCGAGGCATAGATTTCAACAATGGACTCAAATGGAGATATTTTATAATGGGCTGAATGCACATATGAGGATGGTAGTTGATGCTCCTGCGAAAGGTACTTTGTTGGATAAACCTTATAATGAAGCATATGAAATTCTAGAGAAGATTGCCAACAATGATTATCAATATCCTACCACAAGAGTTAGGACGGGCAATAGACCCATTGGTACCTTGGATCTAGATGCAATAATTTTGTTAACAACCCAGATATCTTCTTTTGCTAATATGATCAAAACAATGAAGAAGCCCATTACTGTTCAGGAGATGAAATCAGCTGAGCTTTCGTGTGTTTATTGTGGTGAAGAATGTGTTTGATGAATGCCCATCAAACCCAACATCCGTGTGTTAGATGGGTAATTTTAATCGGGACAATAACCTCTATTCCAATACATATAATCCAGGGTGGAAGCAATATCCAAACTTTAGTTGGAATAATCAAGGTGTGGGGAATTTTAACTATGCTGTAAGACATAATGTCAACATTGCACCGCCTGGTTATAACCATCTTATGCTTAGGCAAAATGTCCAGCAGGGTAAGGATTCGACTTCATCATTATCATCATCTATTGAACCTTGTTGAAGGAATATATGGCCAAGAATGATACCGTAATTCAGAGTCAGGCTGCATCTTTCCGAGCTCTTGTGAATCAAGTGGGGCAAATAGCGAATGCTTTGAATTTGAGACCATAAGGAGCATTGCCTAGTGATACCGAGAATTTGAGATCACAAAGGAAGGGATAGTGCAAGGCCATCCCTCTTAAAAGCATAACTCAGCTTGATTTCATTGCTCAAGGTGCCACGACAGGAGAGGATAACTCGAATAACAACCATGTAAAGATCCCAGAGTCATATGAAAAACATACTGAACCTAAAAAAGGTAAGCAGTAAAATGCTGTGGTAGAATCAGCTCATGTTGTCAACAAGAAGGCCACAACAAAGCTATATCAGCAACCTGAAGGATGTCTGCCTCTACCTTTTCCTTTGTGATTTCATAATTCTAAGCAGAATAATCTATTCAAAAGATTTCTAGATGTATTGAAGCAACTCCACATCAACATACCAATGGTCAAAGCTTTGGAGTAAATGCCTAATTATATGAAATTTATGAAAGATATATTGTTAAAAAAGGGCAGATTGGGATAATTTGAGACTGTCGCTCTCATTGAAGGGTGCACTGTAATGCTGACCAATAAATTACCTCTGAAGCTGAAGGACCTAGGGAATTTCACTATCCCATGTTTAATTGGAAATCATTATGTTAGTAAGGCGTTATGTCATATAGGAGTGAGTATAAATCTGATGCCTAAGTCTATTTTTAGGAAACTGGGAATTAGAAAAGTAGGACCTACTATGGTTACGTTACATCTGGTTGATCGATCCTATACACATCCAGAAGGTAAAATTGAAGATGTGCTGGTAAGAGTAGATAAATTTATCTTTCATGCGGATTTCCTTATTATAGAATGTAAAGTTGACCAAGATATGTCAATTATTCTTGGAAGATCTTTTCTCGCAACTGACAAGACATTAATTGATGTGCAGAAAGGTGAGCTGACCATGAGGATAAATGATCAGTAGGTTACCTTTAATGTAATTAATGCTTTGAAATGTGCTGATTCTAATGATGAATGCCATGCCATTGGGTTGATAGAAACAACATTGGAGGAGCTCACTAGATTTTGCCACAGCAATTCTAACTATGATAAAGACCCACTCGAGCAGAGTGATACAATCAATTTAGGGAAACCCAGTGAATTTATGGAAGCCAAGTAGATAGTGTATAGACCAAGAAAGAAGTTTGAATCTTTAGATTTATCAAAACGATCCTTTAATCCTCCTAAACCTTCTATAAAGGAACCCCTTACACTGGAGTTAAAACCTTTGCCGTAGCATTTGAAATATGCTTACTTGGGTGACAACAGTACCTTACCGGTAGTAATTTTTGTAAAGCTAACACCCGAGGTAAGAGGCAAGGTTGTTAGAAGTTCTTTGACGTTTTAAGAAGGCATCGGGATGGACCCTGGCTAATATAAAGGGAATTAGCCTTGCATTTTTCATGCATAGAATTTTGTTGAAGGATTGCCCTATCAATTCCATTGAACAGTAGTTAAGACTGAATCTGAGCATGAAAAAAGTTGTCAAGAAAGAGATTATTAAGTGGCTTGATGCTCGTATTATTTACCCAATATCAGACAGCTCACGGCTGAGTCCTGTACAATGTGTACCTAAGAAAGGAGGTGTCACAGTGGTAAGTAATGATAATAATGAGCTCATACCAACTCGCATTGTCACGGGATGGAGAGTATGTATGGATTACTGCAAGCTTAATAAGGTAACTAGGAAGGACTATTTTTCCCTACCATTCATTGATCAAATGTTGGATAGATTAGCTGGGAAAGATTTCTACTATTTTTTTGGATGGTTATTCAGGATATAATCAGATTTTCATAGCTCCCAATGACTAAGAGAAGACAACTTTCACATGTCTATATGGTACTTTTACGTTCAGGCGGATGCCATTTGGGTTATGTAATACCGATAACTTTTTAAAGTTGTATGATGGCTATATTCTCTGACATGGTGGAAAACTTTCTTGAAGTCTTCATGACGACTTTTCTGTATTCGGGAATGATTTTGAGGATTGTCAAAAAATCTAGAATTGGTTCTGTGCCGTTGTGAAGAAGCAAATCTTGTTTTAAATTGGGAAAAGTGTCACTTTATAGTTCGTGAAGGAATTGTCTTGCGTTTGATAAATTTTGTTATTATCTTGTTGGTATAAATGTCATAGTCTACATAGGTCATTCTGCTATTAAGTATCTAATGAGCAAGAAAGATGTTAAGCAAAGGTTGATTTGGTGGATACTTTTGCTGCAAGAGTTTGACTTGGAAATTAGAGATTGGAAAGGGAATAAGAATCTAGTGGCTGATCATTTGTCAAGGTTAGAATTTAGAAGTAAAGGTGATCATGAGATGCTTATTAAAGAAGAATTTCCAGAAGAACAATTGGTAGTTGCCACGACATTACCTTAGTGTGCCGACATAGTGAACTATTTAGTGAGTGGTGTGTTGTCACTCGATCTCAACCGTTAAAGAAGACAAAAATTTCTTCATGATAAAAAAACACTATTATTGGGATGAACCTTTCTTCTTTAAACAGTGTGCTGGGCAAATAATTAGGAAATGTGTCCCTGATGATGAAATCCATAGCATTCTTCAACATTGTCATTCAACTCCATACGAAAGACATTTTAGAGGGATGGGAACTACTGCCAAAGTACTTCAGTTAGGATTTTATCATCCAAGTCTGTTCAAGGATGGTCATGACTTCTATCAGTTATGCGACCGTTTTTAGAGAATAGGAAATCTATCGAGAAGACACGAAATGCCATTGCAAAGTATACTGGAGATTGAGTTGTTTGATGCATGGGGAATAGACTTTACGGGTCCATTCCTACCGTCAGTAGGCAAATTGTACATATTGTTAGCAATGGACTATGTCTCTAAATGGGTTGAGGCTGTTGCCCTTCTTACTAATGATACAAGGTCAGTAATGAAGTTTTTACACAAGAACACTTTTACTAGATTTGGTACACCTAGAGCTATTATTAGTGATGAGGGGTCTCATTTTGACTGCAGGTTAGTAGCTTATGCTTTGCATCGATATGGGGTGAAACATAAGATTGCCACAACATATCACCCCCAAACAAACGGACAAGCTAAAATTTCTAATAGAGAAATTAATTTTTTTTGAAAAAGTGGTGAATCCTACTCATAGGGATTGGTCTACTAGATTGGATGAAGCTTTGTGGGCGTATAGTACCATGTACAAAACACTGTTGGGAATGTCACCTTTTAAGCTTGTCTATGTCAAGCCATGTCACCTTCCTGTTGAACTTGAGCATAAAGCATTTTGGGCTATTAAGAAGCTGAACATAGATTGGGTCGTTGTTGGCTATAAAAGGTTGTTATAATTGAATGAAATGGAGGGGTTCTGAGCACAATCATATGAGAATGATAAGTTGTACAAGGAAAAGGCCAAGCGTTGGCATGATAAAAAAATAATGCCATGACAATTTGAACCAGGGCAGTAGGTATTGTTATTCAACTCTAGGCTCAAATTGTTCCCTGGTAAATTAAAATTTCGCTGGTCAGGTCCTTTTGAAGTAGCTCAAGTGTATCCTCATGGAGTTGCTAATATCAAAGACTTGAAAATGGAAGTCACATTTAAGGTTAGTGGGTAACGCTTAAAGCACTACTGGGGTGCCTAAGTGGATCAAGACAAGCACTCAATTGACCTCCGAGATGTTTGAGATAACAATTTCTTTTATCTTACTTTTCCTTACTTGTTTTACTTTAATTTTTTTTAGTACTTATTTCATATTATTTTCATTTTTGTTTTCTTATTTTTGAATAGTTTTCTATGATTTCCAAAGACATAATAAAGAATGTGAACTGTACAATTGCAATATTAAGAGGAGTTTGCCGTAGCATTGTGACAAACTGGGTCAATGGATAACGTGGGGATGACCGAGCAGATAAGTCCAAAGGGGGAGATTTATTTTTTTTATAGCTCGACCAATTTCGTTACTTAAAGAGCCCATGGAAGAGAAGCTAAACTTTTGTTTAAGGATTAGGGCACTTCACATTCCCCCCCCAAAAATCTTCCTTATTCCTTTCTTTTCTCCTCCACGTCACGTAGCTTCCCTAGCACATTTCATTTTTGCTAAAATGTCACCATTATCTCCCTTATTTTCCTCTTCTCAACTACTCACGTCTCTTAAGTTTCTCCTAAGATTTTCAGTTTTATTACTTTTTCTCTTCAATGTCTCTTATCTTTTCTTCTACTACATTCTTCAAGATTTCTTCCAGTCTTTTCCAATGACTTGTGTCAAAACTGGCTCCAAAATTGCTGAACCATGAAGGGCTGGTGCTACTCAACCAAAGACATTCTTTAACAGTGCCACAGCCACGAGATATAAATATTAGCATCGCAAAACACCCTTTTTATTTTGAGCAAGGTTTCTTGTTTAAAGATGAACCATACATGGGATACAATGAATCTGCATCCTCTATAGTAGAAAAGCGTGGGTGTAATATTTTCTGTTTGCACCCTGAAGACGTTTTAGAGAAAATTGTTTGAGAATTTTATACCCATGTCAATTCTCCATATTCCCCTTTTATCTACATAAGGGGCACTTCTGTTGCTTTTGATGAAGATTATATTAATGCACAGTTTGGTCTTGCAGGTGTCCAAGACGAATACACGCCGTTTGTTGATAGTATCACTGCTGAGGGTTTAGCCCAAGTATTGGATGATTTATGTATCAAAGGAACACGATGGCGACAACGATCTTCTCCGCTATTCTCGTACCACGAACTGTTTCGAGTGTGAGCTCAAACAAATTGAACCAAAACAAAGAACAAGAAATTTTTTTTCTTTTGAGGTGAAAACATAAATTCTCTCTGTTTTAAAAGAAATCAGTAAAATTATTATTCTGGAAAAATGTATTTAAAAGTTGAGAATAAATTCTCTCTATTTTTCGGCAGAATAAAAATCTCTCAAAAATTGTGTAAATAGCTCTACTGATGCCATTTATTTATAAGAAGAGAAGGTAGAACCCTTGTAGAGTTGTAGATGTTTATTTTAAATACAAAAAAGAAACATCCTACTTAGAGTAGGAGAGGGGTAAACGACTCACCTTGTATTTCTACTAGGCTTGCTGCCTCTATCATGTTATATGAGGGTTTTGGGCCTCTCTCAAATCAGGTCAAATTAGAAGTACTTCCCGGGCCTTTTTGACCTAGTACTTTGTAATGTGATCCAAGTCGATTCAAATTTTATATTTCCCAAAATAAACTTCAATATTTACATATTAAATAAATTTTTATCTTAATTTTACTCCAGTAAAATTTTGATGATTTTACCCCTCCATAAAATTTCAAAAAAAATCGTTAAATATGTCACAATTCAACATATTCACTATGACGAAATGGTTTATTTTCATTTTCAGGCTTCAAAACAGTCCAAAAATATAAACTCATTCTTGCATCATTTTCTAAGTAATCCTATATAGGATTGCAAATTTTCATTTCCATTTTTAAAAGCTTACAGTCATTCCCAAATGATTCCATTTCTCCATTTTAGAGAAAACTATAATCGTTCTTGAATGTTTCCATTTCTCTTTTTCTATTCATTCCTTTCATTTCTATTCAAACACACAATTCATTTTTGGCTTCAACGAGCTAGCGGAGGGAGTGATTGGACATATTTAGTTGAGGCTCAAATAGTTTATAATTAAGTTTTGGCTTTTCGCCTATTAATTATAAATTCATTTAGTCACGAAGTCATTCCAATATAGTATCGTGACTAAGTTCTCCCTAACGACATACCATTATGAAAGCAACTACTTAGTGCTCGTCGAATGACCTTTTCATTAGCGTGTTACTTTCATAGGATATCCTTAATCTATTTGGGATAATATTCGTTCTTCTAATATGATCCTATTTTATCTTATGGTAACCATTACATCTTCCTTCATGAAAAGTCAATCACTACCAAATAGTGATCAAGTCATCCATCACAAAGACAGACTACCCGTGGCCATATCTACTTTTCATCAACCTTGTAATGTTAGTGAGAGGATATCATTTACCCATGTTTTGGGCTATGAATTCCACTATTGTGAATGACACTACATACTACAAAATTCATACACCTAACGCACAAGCTTTTGATTCCTTATCTATTTGAACTCAAGCTTTTACTTACATCAAAATGTATGACTCACGTATACATACTTTGCCATGCATTCAGGATTTAGGTATACCACACTATGAACGTCACAAGTGAATAAACCCATAAATGAATTTATGATTTATTCTTCTTGGGCCCTATCCGATGTAGTGTCAGTTCACTTAGTCACATCTATGTCTCTCTCTTCTAGGAGTCATTCGCGTCGATGCCTAAGACAAGGCATCTCCCTAATTAGACTTGATAGACGTCATATTAGTCTTTCAATCAGTTAGTTCATTTTCGATTAGACTACAAACATGTTTATGTTTATCTACTAATAAAGGCTATCTTTTCGTATTAGGATCTGACCATATAATACCGCTTAGTATTATTCAAACATTAGACAACCAATGAGCTACATTTGTTTCCATTTGGCTTTGCATGCAAAAACAATGTAAGGAAAATTATACAAAGTATATTAATGTAATTAATGAATTTGTTTTATTAGCCAATTTGTTTAAAAAAATTACAAGTGTATATTGACGAAAATACTACACTTAGGGCACCATATTCAACAGGAAGCACATAGTAGCCCATATGCTATGCAACTCGGAGGGAATAAGGTGTACCACAATCTACGAGAACTGTATTGGTGGCTTGGTTTGAAGCAGGAAGTAATCGAATTTGTAGCTTGATGTTTGACGTGCCAGCAGGTTAAGGTTGAGCATTAACTTTTTTCTAGTCTGTTACAGCCTATTAAAATTTCACAATGGAAATGGGAGCAGGTAACAGTGGATTTTGTTATTGGGTTGCCTTTGAAACCCACTAAAAAGGATTCAATGTGGGTCATTGTGGATCGAATGACCAAATCTACCCATTTTATTTCGATTCAAATTGATTATTCCCTATAGAGATTAGAGAAGTTGTATTGATTATCTCAGATCAAGACCCTCATCTTACATCATAATTTGGAAGAAATTGTATGAGGCTCTGGGTACTTGGTTGGACTTAAGCACAGCATTCCATACACAAACTGATGGACAGTTCGAGAGGGTGATTCAGGTATTGGATGATATGTTGGGGAGTTGTGTTAATGATTTCCATGGTATTTGGGAGGAGTTTTTGCCTCTGGCTGAGTTTTTTTTATAATAATTGCTTATAGTCCAGCATGCAGATGGAACCTTACGAGGCTCTATATGGTTGTATGGGTCGTACACCATTGTGTTGGACCAAGTTAGGTGAAAGAAAAAAATTTTGGGTCCAGATTTGGTTCTTAAGACTGAAGGCAAGGTCAGGCTAATTTAGGATTGGTTAAAGGCAGCATCGAATAGACATAAATCATATGCAGATCTTAAGAGGAAATATATTGAGTATGGTTGGGGGGATTGGGTTTTTCTCAAAGTATCTCCATGGAAGAAGATTCTAAGGTTTGGTCGTAAGGGCAAGTTGAGCTCTAGGTTTGTTGGGCCTTATTGGATTTTGAGGTAAGTAGAGCCAGTCGTGTATCAGTTGGAGCTACCTCCTGAGTTGGACCACATCCATGAAGTCTTTCATGTATTTATGTTGTGATAGTATTGATCTGATCCATCTCATGTAGTACCGATTGAGGAGATCAAGGTGAGGTCAGATTTATCTTTTGAGAATGAGCCGATATAGATTTTGGATAATGAAGTAAATGTTTTGAGAAAGAGGAGGATTCCTCTAGACAAGGTTTTATGGAGGAATCATGGTACTGTGGAAGCCACTTTGGGAATTGAAAGACTCGATACATCAACAATATCCTCATTTTTTCGAACCAGGTAAATTTCAAGGACGAAATTTATTTGAGGGGAGAGTTATAATGCCCCAAATTTCTTTACAATGAGTGCTAATTGTGACATGTAAATTGACTTGGTTTAGTGGTTAAGTGTTTTAGTTGGGTGTTTAAGGTTCTGTGTTCGATTCCCTTTCCTTAATTTTTTTTAATTAATTTTGTCCCAAAATCTAGATTGTCACGCCTAACTTTTCTTTAGATTTTGTATGTTACTTATCAAGTGTGAGACATTGGCCTAGTGGTTGAGGAGTGTAATAAGTTTCCTTGTGTCCTAAGTTTGAATCCCGTTGAGCTCAAAGTGGAAATATTTTTTCTAGCTTGATAGAAGGTTGGTAAAACACAAACTCTGAGCAATCAGATTGTGATAATAACTAAATTAGATTAGAAAAGATTTTTCTAGATTTTTTTAATTTTAAAAATTGTGGAGTTATGCCTTAAAATCTCTTTAGTGTTGTCCCTTTGTCCCCCTGATTCCCCACATTTTTACTTTTATTTCACGTTTGTTGTCGAACACTTTTCTTTGTCGTCCTCTGCTTTTGGTTTTTTCTTTCTTCTTTCATTTTTTCCTTTATTTTATTATTTTCATAATTTCATGTGAACAATCCCGTATTCTTTCTCTTTTGTTGTTCCTTTCTACTATTTTTGTTGCCGTCCAGACCTCGTGTAATGCCTTCAACTCGACCCAATTTACCAAGTCTGGATCTCGGGTGTTACCACGTAAACCACTTAACAAAATTTGTAAAACATTTAACAATTACACCTTATTGAAGACATTTTTATTATCATTTTATTGAATGAATCTGTATTAAAGAACAAAGGAAATTATTTAAAAATAATAATATAATACATCAAATGTGTTACAAATTATTACAACACATAGTCTTACAAAAGACAGACTCTTACGGCATAGCCCTACTAATGCTAGTTTTTCCAAAACATACATTGTATACATAGTATCCCCGCACACCGTATCTCTGGCTCATTCTTGGTGTTGTCCTTGCTTGCAAAGTCTCTTAAACAATAATACCTGAAACATAAACATGACACTAGTAAGTTCAGAGGAAGTTAGTGAGTTTTGAACACCACATACCTTCTAATCTTTCTTGATAAATTCTTCATCTTGAACATTTAGATTTCCTTATTTTTGTCTTTGGCGGATACCTTCACCTTATCAGTTATATAATTACATTCTTATGTGCCACTTATTATTCCTAACATATCATCATTCATCTAACATATCATTATTCCTAACAACTTTTAACGATTATTCTAGAATAGTTAATCACATGAATTATTCTTGATCACCACTTATTGTTCATACTTTCAACGGGTTCCCACATTGAGCTTGCTAAATCAAATTAAAAATTGAACCATACCCTGATTTTACCTAATACTTACTCATACTAATGAGAATGCTCCAGCTCGTTCAAGAATTCCTCACAAATTTACTACAGGGCACGAGAAACCCATGATAATAAACAACTCAGATTCCCTTAGATCTCAAATGGAGACATGATACTATTCAGATACAAAGAATATTAGATATTTTAGGATTCCACCTTTATAGCATGGATAACTCAAATTGACAAACCTTATATAAAAAATGCCTATAAAATAAACTGACAGATAACTACGACGAGTACCCTGTTTGGACATACTGATTCATACTTCTTTTCACACCAAATCCATATACTTAATATAGACTTATCGAAGTACGCCACAAGGGCCAGACAAAATACGCCACATAGGAAATAGAGTACGCCATAAAGGCTAAATAAAATGCCACCAAGGAACCCCAAGAGAATTGTTGTGTTTGTGATATTGATTTGACCATCATCACCTTGAGATATGCAGAAAATCTAGTCAACAAATGTGGCTCAGCTCCCCTTTCCAGAATTTGCCATGGCCATTGACTTTATTCAGAATTATCATATCAACACTCTTGTTTACTGTCTAGACAGACTTCATTGAAAACCACTGTGGTGTCAAAACTCACATCTCAAAGCCTCATATATATAACATAAGTACACATTCAAATAGGCTGTACTCATTTTCTTAACCAAATCATGCTCAATATATGTTTCACACACACATTGCATGATCACGTATCACAGTATACATCTCAGGCACACATACACAGTTGCTTCACAAAATCATATGCATCCATACATACAATCTATTACATACCAGACTCACAAGGACACTATATCAAGATCTCACACATATTTTTAACAATTATTCAAGTACTCATTCACTGATACTAGAACATTGATCACAAAAGATTTATCTAGAAAGACTTGTAGGATTCGATATTAAGGACTCACCTGAGGCTCACCTACTGCAGCTACCAGCTCCAGACTCAGCCATCTAGTTCGAACCAAAATCAACAACTGCTAAAAGAACATAAATTTACCATTAAAACCCACTTATATTCAGATTGCTAACATTTAATCTACAGATAATCCCCATGCAGGGCTTCTTATTCATAACTTACAGTCTATATATTTTATAGCATCCTTACTCTTAATATGTAGAGTTACCAGACTTACCAGGAGATAGAACACCCTCTGTTTATTCTAAGAATCCTTAGCTTCCAATTTACATAAGAAGAGCAACCAACAAATAACATTAATATTAAAAAAAAAGATAGAATTAGTAAATCATCTTGAAGGAAGAAGAAACTCTTCTCACGAACCCTTCTCACATTTATATATAATCCACTTCCGTTTAGTGGAATTTGAAAACTGTCAAGAAATTTTAGAATATGCATTTCCTAATGGCCTGGAGAATTTAGAAGAAACATAAATGAGAGTCTTGTCTTTATGTTATTTGACTAGTCAGAAGCTTACAATTTACTAGAATAACTACCAGAGTGCACTAAAATAGACAACTTTGTGTCTATGCACCTTCATTCGGATCAACCAGATTTGGGACACCTCAAGATTCTATTTCATAGTTTCTTTTATTTTCGTTTCTGGTTGTGAGTGAATAGGGTGTTCGGTATAGTAATCGTAATCTTTTTATAAGTGTTTTCTGTTTCCTTTTAAAATGATGTTGTTTTTCCCTCTTTCACATGGAATATATGTGATCATCTTGGCCAGTTAGTTTATGTTTTGATCATTTTTTATTTATTAGGTAAGGAATGTGTGGCACATGCCTACTTGGCAAATTGAGTTGTTTTGAGAATTCTTTCTCTAAGGGTAAGTTTTCGAATGCCCTAGCTTAAAGGGCTAATTTGCTGTAGCCATGCAATGGTCAAATGTCCTAGATAGGTTTGTGGATGGGGTTTTAAAAGCTTGAGGTTTGTTTTCATGTGCAAAGCTGAGGCTATTGCTGTAGTGCCAATTTTTCCCGAAGTAACTAGGTGTGTGTCGTAACTCATGCGTGTTCTCTGTGTGGTGTTGATCGTATGGATGTGTGCCTTTTTAAGGTACTGGTCGAATGTTGTTATGACCCAATTGTAATTGTCGTATGTGTTCTATGCTTAAATCTAGTAAGGGTCGAATGTAAGTAACCCCTAAATATGGTGATCTATGCTTAACTGATTGTGTGTATGTCTCCTTAGATGACTGAATGTGACATAGCCAATTATGAATGTGCCTAAACTGTTTTAGCTGAATGCATATGTGTCCATAATGGTGTTAACCGACTATGATATTTTTTTTGCATAATTTAGTTTTGTAAGAATATGCCAATGAGTATGCTTTCGATCTATTAGTCAATAAATTCTACTAGCATGTTTTTGAATTGTTATACTTGTAAACAATGTTTGACTTGAGTATGCCTAGTTGTGATATGTCATTTGCATGTGTATTGGGGTTAGGATATGTATGATATGGAGGAAGTTCTGGCATACTACAATATGCATATCTAGTTGTTTACCCACAAATTTGGTTTTGGTAGTGATCCATTTTTTCTATTTCTGACGATACTTCCATATTATATCTGGTAGCTTGTCTGCATAATACTGGAACGATGGAAATGTGCAAGTGTACACAATCACAACAAGTAATAAAGTGATAAGTAAATGTCGAGTTATCATACCCATAGGGATTGTGCAAAGAAATATTTATGAAATGTAATAAAAAACACTTTGGTGAAGGAAAATCTTTTGTTTTGAAAAAAGGTTTAATAAAACTAGATTTTAACTAAGTAAACTAACTAAGAAAATTAAAAAGTTAAAAATTGCAATGCATGAATTCTGAAAAACAAGTTTAATCAATAGGACAAAATTATGTTAGATCAATTACATTTCTTAGTATTACTAAAACAATATTCATGTTGTTATGAATAAATTCATGGCAACTTGGCAATTTGTTAATTTAGAGCACATACAGACTTACAAAATTAATTAATCTCTTGAACATATTACTATGCCAATTCAAAAAAAAGTAATCAATTTTAATAAGCAAGTAAGAGATTAAGTGAGGTAATAATATATACTTACATTGAAACAATTTAATCACAATAATCTTGTAAGTTATGCAAGGCTAATGTACCATTTAATATCATCGCTAATTTAACCCTCAGCTATCTTAGAATATTAAACATGCACTGATTAAGTATTGTGTCAATTAATTACAATTTCAATACGATTAATAATTAATTCATTAGTTAC
>CM025255.1:17329126-17342887 GCA_013677275.1 Gossypium schwendimanii | reverse complement strand
TAAAAAATAATTGAATTTATTCTCTGATAAGTAGGTCCCAATTTACTTATAACTTTTACACATTTTTTATAGAAAAAAATATATTCAATAAATTTTATTATGGATAATTAAACTGAAAATATTGAGTTATTAATTTCTTCAGACACTTTGTTGAAAATGGCTACTGTTTCATATGATATCATTTCGGTTATCCTACTAAAGTTAAAAAAGAAAAGAAAGAAATAGTAGCCATTGTTAATTACTTATAATAAGTAAGGTATAAAAAGAAACATAATTTTATTTTAGTATTCATGCCTGAAATGCAACCCAACACATGACTCTTCATCCTACACCAATTCTCAAGTTCGTATGCTAAACTAAGGATAATTTATTCAAGTAGAGGGATTTAACAAGTCAAATTAGTTGACTTTAATTCAATTAATTAATGAGTTGATACATAATTTTCATATGATAAATTGATTTTGAGCACTCAAAATCTTAAGGAATAATTTTTTTTACCAATAATACCAATATCTCATTAAATGATCATCTTATATATCATCTCTTTTAAGAGGAGATTGGGTTGGAGGTTTGTATTTGGGTTAGAAGAGCTAAAGAGCGTACAAAACAAGGAATAAAAATGTCGAGATGCTTAAATCAAAGGGGTGATTGGTATAAAGGATATACTTTTGATGAATGATGGGAAGGCTTGGAGAGGAAACTGATGAAAATATATATATATATTTTTGAGGATGAAAATAAATATACCTTTTTGAAGTTGAAAATGAATATAAACTTGAGTATTTTAATTGTTAGAATTGATCTTGAAAAGGAGTGTTAATCTTTGCTTTCCACACTCCCTTGTTCGATTGATGCTTTTTGAGTTAATGAGGATTGTAACATGGAATGTTAGAGGGATGGGGCTTGAAGTTCAGAGAAAATTTGTGTCGACTCATAAAGTTGATATGATTTTAATTCAAGAAACCAAACTCTAGAATATGGAATTTAGGAGAGTAAGGCGACTTCAGGGGAAATGGCTTCAAGCTTATTTTTGTTGTTACATTACTAATGTATATGCACCATGTTCAATGGAGGAGCAAAAGCTTTTATGGGGTGATTTACTACAGGTTGTATTTTCAAATAGAGGTAATTGGTGTATAGTTGGGGATTTCAAAATGGTTCGATCTGTGGAGGAGCGTCAAGGTTGTAGGGTTGTCACTGTGGGGATTGATGAGTTTAACAAGTTCATTGATGATTCCGAGTTAGTGGACTTACCTTTTAAGGGTAAAGCTTTTTCCTGGTTGGGACCCGAAAATAGGAGGAGCTGGCTTGATAAGTTTTTGGTGTCTTCGGAGTGGCTCTTGCATTTTGCTTTTTTAACATGAAGTGGGTTTAAAAGATCTGTGTCAGAACGTGTTCCCATTCTGCTCTCGCCGAAAGATGTCACTGTATGCGTAAACTTAAGGAGGTCTGTCAAAATGCTCCCTGCCATGGTGATGTTGGGTATTCATTGTTAGTTAAATTAAAGACCACAAAAGCTTTTCTTAAAAGGTGGAATAGGGAGGAGTTTGGTAATATTGGTACTAAGGTTGAGAATCCAGAGAAATTGGTGGATGAATTGGACACTTTGGGTATCGCTAGAGAATTAAGCGTGACTGAGTTAGATTTGAAGAGGAGGTGTCAAGCCGAGTTATGGAAGGCGCTTCGTTAAACAGAGTCTATTTGATGACAAAATCCAAAGCATTATGGCTTAAAGAAGGTGAAAGAAACACTCACTTTTTCAACGTATGGAAAAAATAGAATGACCAGTGGGTCTCAGGTCCAAAACTAATAAGAGGAGGTGGCTTGGAGTTATTAAAAAAACAATGGAATTGTAATGACCCGTAAATCAAGGGTGTCGAGAAACATGCTATCAGAACTCTGTATTCGTGGATCGGGCTCATAAAATATTATATCATTTAAAGTTTGGATTTACCTTAGAAGTAAAATTAGATGATAGATAATTTCAATTATTAGGGTTTAAATTAAAGTATGAGGAGTAAGTTATATATATGCTAGAAGTAATGGTTAATATTAAATTACATGGTGAAACTAGAATAAGGAGGGGGACTTAGTAAAGAAATATACCATTATTGTTATAAATTGAGTTAGTGGAAAATTATGATTGAAATCACATATTATATGATAAATATACATTATTAGTTATTTAATAAGTTATGTTTAAATAAAAATAAAGAAATGATAAAATATATAGAGAACCAAATAGAATAGTGGGAGAAAAAGAAAAAAACAATTTCTCTTTCTTCTTTTGCATGCCGAAATGTTGAAGGTTGGGGGAGACTTTCGGCCATTTCTTTCCCATTTTTAGTATAAATTTAATATTTTTGGAATTATAAGATCTTGAATTACTTTATTCATGTTGGAAATTTTAAATTTAGTGAAGTTTGTGGAAGTTGCCATTGTAGAGAATTTGAGTTCTTAGTGTTATTACGTTAGATATTAAGTTTGGTAAATAAATAGAAACATTTGCTAAATGATTCTTGATGATATTAGGATTCCAGGATTAAATTATGAGAATAATAGATCCAATGATTAAATTGTAATTTAATTGAAAGTATGAGTTGTTCTTCGACCCTATCGAAAAATTGGTTGACAAGAGACCCTCTTAATTTTAATTAATAACATGTTTTAGAATTGAGGAGTAAATTGAATTGAAGTTTTATATTGAGTGAGAAAATGTGAAATGTGGTTTGAGTAAATGTCTCTTGGTGATTATTAATTAAATTAATTATGTGATTAATTTTCGATCGAGAAACAAAAAGATCGGTTGGTAATTGCGGAAAAGAGAAGGTTTTCATGTAACCATTCTCGACCTTAATAGCCATCATAATTCTGTAAGTTCGTAGTCTCGAACTTAATCTTTTTATTAATCTTTTATTTAATTGATAATTAGATGTTATTTAAATACTTGATATACAATATTATGTTCATATTTAAATGATGATGTCAATTAATGAATGAGGAAATTTGTGAAAATAAATAACTATTTATTCGTTGGTTTATCCAACTAACAATGGGAGCAAATACCGTTGGTATATCCAAGTAGAGTTGGGCTCACTAATTATTTGTCGGTTTATCCGACTAGCGCTGGGCGCAAATACCGTTGGTATATCCAAGTAGACCTGGGCTTACTAATTATTGGTCAGTTTATTCGACTAGCACTAGGCGCAACTTCAGTTAGTTTATCTGACTAGTGCTAGGCATACATTTGTCGGTTTATCCGGCTAGCGCTGGCACAAACTCTTTCGTTGTTTATCCGCTAGGCACTTGGTGTCATGTATCAATTGGACTATATGACAAGGTTATATGAACCATTGAAAAAGGTTGGTTATAGATATTACTAAGGAAGAATTATATTTACTTACGTATATATGTATTCATTGGAAGATATGATATATTTCTTGAATTAGATCATTAAAGTTGTGAGGTTAATTTAAATGCTTTAGATATATTTGTGGTTATTCAAATAAGTGAAATCAAATTAATATGGATCGGTTCCCATGTTTACAGGTTAGGTAAATAGTAGACTCAGACTTAGTATCCTACAAGAATCCTGTACTCAACATCGATGATGTTCTCTTTTGTATTTTTGGCATGTACCTAAAAGGTATTAGTTGATTAAAATCTTTGATTCTAGATAGTTTGTATAGGATGTTTTGTAGTGGTATATTATGAATATGTTAATGGTGTTTTGGTATATAGATGTTTTGAAGTTTGTATTTGGCTTGGTGAACCATAACACCTTACTAAGTTATGTCATTTTAGTACCTTAAAATGCTTGTAAATAAAATGCTCTTGGTACTTTGATGATAGTTTGGAAATTGACATTTATGGCATATTTGGCGCATAATTGAACTAGGTTATCATGCATGAAATGAGGCCATATTAGCATGTTTTGATAGTTGAAGTTTTGGAACAATTGTGGTACATTTGAATGACATATTGGTTAGGTGAATTAGGTTGTTTGAAATGGCATGTTTATATATGTTTGGATGATATTTGAACCCCTTGAAGATGTACCTAAATTGTATGAATGGTTAGGTAGGATTTGGTTTTGGAATGGCTTGATTTTAGGTAAATTTTGGGTTCACATGGGCTATCACACAGTCGTGTGAGGCACATGGCCTACTTACACGGTCATGTGTCATCTGAGGATTTTCTTAGAGTTCAAGTCAGTGAGTTACACGGGTGATGACATGGCCGTGTATCCCTTGTTCAAAAGTTACACGGCCTGGGGCTATGTCATACGGCCTCGTCACACGGCCGTTTGACAACTGTTTGAATATTATGATATATTTAATTTATTTGAATATGATGATGGTCGAATATTATAATGTTAAATGCTTCCAATTGTACGATAATATTTTATAACCCTAATCTGGTGACGGAGACTGGTTAGGGGTGTTACAGGAATGTTGTGGAAGGAGTTAGTTTTTAGGAACTAATCTAGTTTTGAAAAAGATTTCTAAGGAGGAAGCAATATATTTGGAGAGACCATGTTCCTTGGACGAAATAAAAGCTACAATTTGGGATTTGGATGGATCCAAATCTCTGGGGCCTCATGGTTTTACCTTACAATTTTATGGTTAAAGTTTGGACTTTATCAAAGTATAGGTGTTGGCGACAATGGTTGAGTTTTTTTACTAAAGAGAAACTTTCATAAAGGTGCAATACCTCATTTACAACACTTGTTCCTATGGTTGGAAGCCCCCAATCTATCAAGGTCTTTTAACCCATTAGCTTAATTTGTAATGCCTTGAATAATCTATTTCTATTTCTTAAATATCTAACATAATGTGTATAGCTTCGGTAGTTAAGTGTTCTGGGTGTGTGTATGAGGTCTTGGGTTCAAGTCTCACCTTTGCCAAATTTTGTATTTTTCTAATCCTAGCCTTACCCATGCCGAGTAGGCTTATGTAAAATTGTCTGTTAATCTTTATCAGAATGAGTTTGTTGGTTCGAGTGGTAAGAGGGTCTGTTATGTTGGAGGTCCTATGTTCGAATCCTTATGTTAGCGAGGGTGTTAATTTTTGCTCGAGGGTTTGATAGAATTTCGGTTAAGTTAAAATTCTGAGGTAGTTGTGAGTAGTGGGGTTAGTAGAAGAAAAATAAGGGATTTTGTTAGCATATCTTTTATTTTCTCCTTTTCAAATTTTAATTAGTTTTTCTCCTTTCTTCCAAATTGACGGCGGTTTCAACTCATTTTCAACTTTTTTGTCAATTTTATTTTTGTTCCTCCTCTTTCTGACGTAATCTTTGTTCCTCTATTCCGTTCAATTTTCTTTGTTAGTATTCCTGTTATTTACGTGGGCTCGGTAAGTCTCTCATTTCTATTTCGTTGTAGTAGCGTAATGATTGTCTAGGAATCTGAATTTTGAGAACGATTATGTAGGTGAAGGCTGTGAATCTGTGGGATTCGCTTCGACGATTTAAATTTTGTGTAGACATCTTTGCGGTGGTAAGTTTTGAGCGTTGCTCAGTTTTGGGTTTCTTGAATTCATAAATCGTGCTAGTGGGGCTTTGGGACTCTAATTTTAGGTTTTAGAAGGCTCGGGAGTGGTTTCACATCAAAACTGTACTAGGTGTGTACCCGAAACACAGAAAGTCGAGCTTCGGAAAAGCTAAAAAACCTTACTATTGATGCCACACGGATGTGTGCCTACCCGTGTAGTTGGGTGTGTGCGAGACACGGCCGTGTGATCGATGAAGGCTTGGCTGTGCACTAGACACGGTCGTATGATTGTGTGGGCACATGGGCTAGGCTAAGTTGGGTTTGTGGGCCACACGGGCATGTGGGCCCATATGGGCATGCCACACAAGCGTATCAGTTTTTGGGCCAGGCCGTGTGGGCCACACAGGTAAGCCCAATCTGGGCGTGTGGACCCATATTTCTGAAATTTTCCCTAGGGTCGCATGGGTCGTTCCAATCGACTGTAGGCTTACCGTAGGATTGGTAAGGGCTAACCAAACCCTAAAACTATGTAATCTGATACTCTTAAATTCTGCTTTGAGTATGACACTGATAAACATGAATGATGATTCTGCTAAGTATATATATAGGATATCCGTATATGAGCATGATATGCATGATATTACTGAATGTGTTACTTTTGTATATATTATTAGGGTGGGTGTTGTATATGTAGAGGAAGTAATTTTTACAGTGACTCTTGGCCTTTATTCTGGTAACTTGGCTGCACATTATATGTAACGTATCGCATCGACACTATTTGGTATGTAAGGATGGGTGGATGTTTTAAACCCCACATGGTGTAATGGGATGGTCGGATATGGTGTGTAGAGGATGGGGGTAGGATTTTGCATATATGTATTGCTGATTTGATTCTATTATCTGTATCTGAAATGAGCATAAGTCTGAATCTATACCTGACTGTATATGAGTTTACTATATGTATTGCATGTCTAATTCTGTTGGGTTACACACTGAGTTTACGAAAACTCACATCTGTTTGTCTGTTCTGTTAAGGTAATCCACAGACTTAGACGGGTCGGTGCGACGGAGGCTCAGCGGTGACCACTTGATCGAGAACTATTTCACTTAGTAACTATGTTTTTATTTATAATTCTGGTTTCATTCGAGAGTTTGTAATTTTGGGACTCCTCGGACTATTGGTTTTTATTTTGGTTTTGGATGCGTTTTGACTCTTCTATTGTGATGCATAAACGGAAAATACAGTTTTACAAAAATAAAGGTTTTCTTGAAAACACAAACTGGATTTCTAAAATATAATGGTTTTAAGACTTTCATTGTAAATTATGTTTTGGTAAGCAAATGAATTAAATAACTTTTGAAAGTAGATATAAATGAATATGAATTATGAAACTTGGATGATTTGATGAAACGACTCTGTTTTTGAAACCCATTCTTTGTGACGACTCTGGACTTGTCCATAACGTCTAGGCCAGGTTTGGGGTATTACATTTAGTGGTATCAGAATTAGGCTACAAAACTCGGGCTGTGAAATTTTGGGTTTCAAAATTATGTTTCAAAAAGAACTAATTTTTTCAAATAATTTGGGTAATTTGAGGAAGCATGTGGTACACCGAGTCTTTGACGCTGATCCTGTAAGTACTTTTGAACTTAGATAGAATATTTTGAAACACTGTAGTTAGTACTTTCTGAAAACTGCACTGAGCTAGTTAAGATACTAAAACCTCTGAATACATTTCTGAATTTCTGATTATTTATGCATAAAATATCTGCTAATAAATACTAGAACTGATACATAAAATTTTATAATGTAGATAAAAATTTGCATTATACGATGAGCGCTCGTCAAATTCGCGGTCATGGTATTCACGGCCTTGGTAGAGGCCGTAGGAGGCGCGAACTAAGTCTTCCTCTCTAGGCAGTATACCACACTTAGATACGAGTGAGACAATGGTTTCACCTCCTACTGAGACTGGGTCTCAAAGCCGTTCGACTGGGGACGATGCACTATCATAAGCCAATCTGGATCTGGAGGCCGTGGGTCTGTAACTGAACAACTCCGATTCAATGGTGCTGAGCTATTTAGGGGTGTCACTAGAGTCGCCTCTACTGTGGCCGAGTATTGGTTGGAGGCCACTGTGAGGATCATGAATGATATCGATTGTACTCCCGAGCAGAAACTTAAGGGTGTAGTCTCTTTGCTTCGTAACGAGGCATATTAGTGGTGGTTATCGGTTGAGGAGGATACTTAGCCTGATCATCTGAATTGAGATTTCTTCAAGACTGCCTTTAAGGGAAATATGTGGGTACCAGCTATGTTGATGCTCGTAGGCGTGAGTTCATGAACCTCACGCAAGGTGATAGATCTATGGCCGAGTATGATGTCAAGTTTTTGCGGTTGAGCTACTATGCTCGAGGTATGGTGGTGTCTAAGTATGAGAAGTGCGTCAGCTTTGGGGATGGTTTGAAAGATAATTTGCGGGTTCTGATTGCTCCACAGAGGGAGCGAGAGTTCACAGTTCTAGTTGATAAGGAGAAGACCGCCGAAGAGGTTAAGCACGTAGAGCGCCAATATAGGGTTTTTTGAAAAAGGCAAGAATAAGAGAGAGTCAAAGCCCTCTAGTTCTGTTCAGAGGCCTAAAAAAAGGCCAAACCTGATGGGCCGATTAGAGTAGGGGTTCTTGTTGCTCTTATTGGGAATCAACCATGCAGTAATTGTGGTAGGAGCCATTCGGGTGAGTGTTGGAGGAAGTTATAGGCTTGTTTAAGGTATGGATCCTTTGAGCACCGTATTAGAGAGTGTCCACAGCAGACTAATCAGATGCAAGCTTCAGACCAGGTTCTGTACTGCATCAGAGGGTAGTTTAGTAGCCACCTAGGGGCTGTGGATAGGCTAGAGGTGGTAATGGTATGGGCCGAGGGTAGAGAGCACCGGGAAGAGGTGTTAGTCAGACGGAGACGAAGTAGCCTACACTGGTTTATGCTGATCGACGTCAAGAGGATAGAGATGCTTCTGATGTTATCACCGGTATGTTCTTAATTTTTGATGTACCTTATATTGCTCTGATAGACATAGGTTCTACATACTCTTATGTAGCTAGTTCTGTTTCTGAAAACCTGGGGATTTCAGTTGAGAGTACTTCTACTAATATTACTGTACTAAGCTCATTGGGGCAGTCTATTTGGGTTAGTAAACTTTATAGAGATGTTCCGTTAGAGGTACAAGGGGTTGTATTTCTAGAAAATCTGATAGAGTTACCGTTTGGGGAGTTCAATTTGATTCTGGGTATGGAATAGTTGGGCGAGCACCGAGTTAGTTTGGATTGCGTGACTAAGAGGGTCATTCTAAGGACCAAGGATGATAAAGAGGTGGTTGTGGTCAGTGAGCGTCGAGATTATCTGTCCAATGGGATATCCGCTCTTGTGGTTGATAAACTAGTTCGGAAAGAGTGTGAGGCGTATTTGGCTTACGTCAATGTTTCTGTTTCTGAGGACTCTTCTATTGGAGATATCAAAATAGTAATGGATTTTCTGGATGTCTTTCTTGAAGAGTTTCTGGGTTTACCTCCGAATCAAGAAGTTAAGTTTGGCATTGAGCTTCATCGGGTACAGCTCCGGTGTCTATCGCTCCATACCGTATGGCACCTAAGGAGCTTGCAGAGCTTAAGGTTCAACTTCAAGAGCTTTTAGATCGTGGTTTCATCCGTCCTGTTGTGTCTCTATGGGGTGGCACCAGTTTTGTTTGTTAAGAAAAAAGATGAGACCATGAGGATTTGTAGTGATTATTGATAACTGAATAAACTGACTGTGAAGAATAAATATTCACTTTCGAGGATCGATGATTTGTTTGATCAGTTCCGAGGGGCTTCAGTGTTTTCGAAGATTGATCTTCGTTCTGGGTACCATCAGTTTAGAGTTAAAGAAGTTGATGTTCATAAGATTACATTTAAGACTCGTTATGGACACTGCGAGTTCCTAGTTATGCCTTTTGGTCTGACGAATGCTCCAGCTACATTCATGGATCTGATGAATCGAGTCTTCCAACCATATCTAGATTAGTTCATCGTGGTCTTCATCGATGATATTTTAGTTTACTCTAAGACTAGTGATAAGCACGATGGGTATCATAGAGTAGTGCTTCAGATACTCCAAGAAAAAATAGCTCTATGCTAAGTTGAGTAATTATGAGTTCTGGTTGCGAGAGGTAACTTTTCTAGAGCATGTGGTTTCTATTGAGGGGATTCAAGTTGATCCGAGGAAGATTAAGTCTGTGCCTAAGTGGAAACAGCCTAAAAATTTATTTGAGATTTGTAGTTTTCTAGGTCTTACGGGGTATTGTTGGCGGTTTATCAAGGGGTTCTCTCTGATTGCAGCTTCTCTCAACTAAACTTCTGTGCAGGGGTGTTCCTTTTTTTTGGACTGATGCGCAACAATCGAGCTTCGAGAAGCTCAAGTCTGTTCTGACTCAGGCTCCTGTTCTGATACAGCCTGAATCAGTAAAGAGTTTGTGGTCTATAGCGATCATCGCACATTGGTTTGGGATGTGTATTGATGCAAGATAGTAAGGTTGTGGCTTATGCGTCTCGTCAGCTTAAGACACATGAGGGAAATTATCTGACTCATGACCTCAAGTTAGCTACTGTGGTTTTTGCATTGAAAATCTGAAGGAATTATTTGTATGGTGAGAGGTGTATTATCTACACTGATCACAAGAGTACCTCCTTACTCAAAAAAAGTTGAATCCTAGATAGCTTCGATTGATTGAGCTACTCAAAGATTATGACTGCACGATAGAGTATCATCCTTGTAAGGCCAATGTGGTGGTTGATGCTCTCAGTTGTAGAGCAATGACTGATTTGATAACAATGTTCGCTTGACTTAATCTATTTGATGATAGGAGTCTGTTGGCTGAGTTTCAAGTTAAGCCGACTTGGATTTATCAGATTTGGGATAAGCAGTTAGGGATGAGTCTTTGGGTTTATGGTTTCATCAGATTAAGAGTGGCAGTACTTCAGATTTTGGGCTAAATCATGGAGTTCTGTGTTTTCGAGGTCGGATCTGTGTGCCGAATGATTTTGATTTGAGGAAGTCAATTCTGAAGGAAGTGCATAGTAGCCCTTATGCTATGCATCTTGGTGGTAATAAGATGTATGGGATCTCCGTGAACTGTATTGGTGGCCAGGTTTGAAACATGAGATTACGAATTGCGTGCTCGTTGTCTGACGTGCCAGCAAGTTAAGGCTGAGCACCAGTTGCCTTCGTGTTTTCTCCAACCCTTTAAGATTCTTTTATTGAAATGGGAACGAGTAATGATGGACTTCATTAGCGAGTTGCCCTTGTCTTGCTGGGTCATCGTGGATCAATTGACCAAATTTACTCATTTTATTCTGGTTCGGATGGACTACTCTCAGCAGAAGTTAGCGAAGCTCTATATCTCCGAATTGTAAGACTGCATGGGGTTCCTTTTTCAATTATTTCTGATAGAGATCCTCGCTTCACTTCTCGATTCTAGAAGAAATTGCACGAGGCTCTGGGTTCGAGATTGGACTTTAGTACTGCGTTCCATCCTCAGACTGATGGTCAATCTAAGAAGGTGATTCAGATACTAGAGGATATGCTTCGAAAATGTGTAATAGATTTTTGAGGTAGTTGGGAGGATTATCTGCCGCTAGCTGAGTTTGCCTATAATAACAGTTTCTAGTCTAGCATTCAGATGACACCTTACGAGGCTTTGTATGGTCGTAAGTGTTGTACTCTGCTATGTTGGACTGAGTTGGGAGAGAGTCGGGTTTTGGGTCTTGAGTTGGGCTCTAAGACCGTAGATAAGGTTAGACTGATTTGGGATTGTCTGAAAGTGACTTCTGATAGACAGAAGTCTTATCCAGATCTGAAGAGGAGAGATATTGAGTACTTTGTGGTTGGCTTTGTCTTCCTTAAGGTTTTTCCGTGGAAGAAAGTTTTGAGGTTTGGTCATAAGGGCAAGTTGAACCCTAAGTTCATTGGGTTGTATCAGATTCTGAAGTGTGTGAGACTAGTCGCTTATCAGTTGGAGCTACCTCTAAAGTTAGACCGTATCCATGATGTGTTTCATGTCTTGATGTTGAGGTGGTATCGGTCTGATCCATCTCACATTGTTTCTGTTGAGGAGATCGAGATTAAACCGGATTTGAATTTTAAAGAGGAGCCGGTTCAGATCATAGTTCGTGGTGTTAAGGTTCTGAGGAGAAAGTCCATTCCATTAGTAAAGGTTTTGTAGCTTAATCATGGCACTGAGCCAGCCATGTGGGAACCTGAGGACTCAATGTGTCAATAGCATCCTCATCTGTTCTGATTAAGTAAATTTTGATGTCAAAATTTTTTTTAGGAGATAGAGTTGTAACGCCCTAAATAATCTATTTTGTTTCTGTAAATATCTAACACAATGTGTATCTGCTTCAGTGGTTAAGTGTTATGAATGTGTGTGTAAGGTATTCGGTTCAAGTCTCACCTTTGCCAAATTTTGTATTTTTCTAATCTTGGCCTTACCCTTGCCAAGTAGGCTTATGTAAAATTGTCTGTTAATCTTTATCAGAATGAACCTGCTAGTTAGAGTGGTAAGGGGGTCTGTTGTGTTGGAAGTCCTACGTTCGAATCCCTGTGTTAGTAAGGGTGTTAATTTTCGCTTAGGGGTCTGATAGAATTTTGGTTGAGTTAAAATTCTGAGGGATTTGTGAATAGTGGGGTTAAAGGGAGAAAAATAAGGGAGTTTGTTAGCATATCTTTTATTTTCTCCTTTTCAAATTTTAATTACTTTTTATCCTTTCTTCTAAATTGACATAGATTTCTGCTTCTTTTCAACTTTTTTGTCAATTTTATTTTTGTTCCTCCTCTTTCTGACGTAATCTTTGCTCCTCTATTTCGTTTGATTGTCTTTGTTTGTTATTCCTGTTATTCACGCGGGTTCAGTACATCTCTCATTTTTATTTCGTTGTAGTAGCATAACGATTGTTTAGGAATCTAAATTTTGTGAACGGTTGTGTAAGCGAAGGCGGTGAATTTGTGGGTTTCGCTTTGACGGTTTAACTTT
Source organism: Gossypium schwendimanii (assembly GCA_013677275.1). Lineage (NCBI taxonomy): Eukaryota > Viridiplantae > Streptophyta > Magnoliopsida > Malvales > Malvaceae > Gossypium > Gossypium schwendimanii. The sequence continues at coordinate 17,330,330 of CM025255.1, read as the reverse complement.
GGCGTATAGATGTCTTTGCGGTGGTATGCTTTGAGCGTTGCTCGGTTTTGGGTTTGTTAAATTCGTAAATCATGCTAATATGGATTTGGGACTTCGAATTTTGGTTTTGGAAGGCTCGGGACTGGTTTCACATCAAAACTATACTAGGTATGTACCCGAAACACAGAAAGTCGATCTTCGACAAAAGCTGAAAAACCTTACTGTCGACGCCACACAGGCATGTGCTTGGCCGTGTGGTTGGCCATGTGCGAGACATGACCATGTGATTGTGAGAGTGTGGCCCTGTGGGTCACACGAGCTAGGCCAAGTTGGGCGAGTGGGCTACACGGGCTTGTGGGCCCATATTTTTTAAATTTTTCCTAAGGTCGCACGGGTCGTTCTGATCGACTGTGTGCCTACCGTAAGGTTGGTAAGGCTAACCAAACCCTAAAACTATATGATCTGATAATTTGAAATTCTACTCTGAGTATGACACTGATATGCATGACTTATCATTTTGTTAACTATATATATATAGGACATTCGTATATGAGCATGATATGCATGATATTACTGAATCTGTTATTTCTATATCTGTGATTGGGGTGGTTTTTGTGTATGTGGAGGAAGTAATTTGTACGGTGACTCTTCGCCTTTATTATGGCAACTTGGCTACACATTATCTGTAACGTGTCGCATCGACACTATTTGGTGTGTACGGATGGGTGGGTGTTTTTAACCCCACATGTTGTAATGGGATGGTCAGAGATGGTGTGTAGAGGATGGGGGTAGGATTTTGCATAACTGTACTGCTGTCTGATTTTGTTATCTGTATATGAAATGAGCATAGGTCTGAATCTATACCTGACTGTATATGTGTAACACCCCTAACCCATGTCTTTCACCGAATTATGGTTACGAGGAATTACCAGACATGACATTTTTGTTTTTCGCAAACTTAGTAGCATACACAAAATAAGACTAAATAGTTATACTAAAAATTGCATGCTTAATAATTAAACCAAATACATATTCCAACCATTCAAAAGAAACAAAATGCTCATTTTACGACCACAATTAAATCAAGAACACCATATCTATTCAAACATATACCGATAATTTACTACTATTTTACACACATGTATGCATATATATATTATAAACCATTAACCATTTCATAAATCCATACATCAGGGTCATTACAAAATTTAACTAATGCACATTC
>CM025255.1:17295764-17324444 GCA_013677275.1 Gossypium schwendimanii | reverse complement strand
AACATCATAAAACTTAAGAACCATAGTACATTTGTGCCTATATAATATTTCTTAAATATATACATATATATATATATATAAAAGGTACCATTTACTACATAAAATTTCAGCCTAAATATTCACCTTTATAAATTCTATTACATCTAAAAATCATGTATTATACCAAATTCATTTACACTATATTTAATTATATAACATAAGCCCATACCATAACCAAATTTGCATGACTTATAATATTATCATGTGGTTAAACCAACTTGCCCTATTTAAAACCGATTGCACACATGAGAACAACAAATATTATCTATTAAATAATCAATTTGATGTAGCAAAATTATACTAATTTGTCTATTACCGAAATGACTGTGTTTTCCAAACCCATTCTTTTTGATGACTCCGAACTCGGCCATAACGTCTAGGCCGAGTTTGGGGCATTACATGATTGGGTCTGTTTATAAGATTGCAAGTAAGGTGCTTACTACCTTTTGAGGGAGGTAATCAGTAAACTTATGAGTGACGAACAATATGTGTTCATAGCAGATAGACAAATCATTGACAGTATTCTATTAGCAAACGAAGTAATTCATTTCCTATGGAGTAAATAAGAGGACAGTGTGTTAAAAATTGACTTCGAGAGAGCGTATGATTTTGTTAGGTAGGATTTTTGTTTCATCTTCTTGAAAGCATGGGTTTTGGTGTAAAATGTTGAGGTAGATTTGAGGGGTCGAGGATGCCATAACGTGTATCAGAACACATACATTTAATATGTTATGTCGGGGCAGGACCATTACCTTAGAAACCTATCTTATGGAAGTCAGGTTTCAAGGTAGCAGTGCTTGATATGGTCACGGGTCGAAGTCTAAGTGGAGGTCCTAATCAGCAGTCGTGATGCAGTCACGTGTTCAAGTATAACTGGGGGCCCGTTGACTGTTGTTATGCAATAATGAGTTCAAGCATTTTAGATTCCCACAAATGATGCCTTATATATATCATACATAAAATTGAGGCCATAATCTTAGGGAAAAATGAAAAGCTTTCCAAAGTAATCAATGTAATTTTTTTTCTATATTTCCAGGCAGCTAGTTCCTTTAACCTTTCATTCTTATCCAAAGACTAACACCGAGGTGGACATAAGAGGGCTCTCAAGCGAAGAGCAGATGTTTTGGCATAGTAAAGGTCAAACTCGAGTCGACGCAGAATTATTTTTAGTTATTAATGAGTTGTTTAATAATGACCACTGCTGTCACCCCAAAAGGAGCATCACTTTTATTGCATTGCAACAGTCGCTGCCCACCTAAGAGTTCTTCTACGTCTAGGTGGTGCCGACCTTCGGATAAGAAAGAAGGTTAAAGATACTAGTTACATGGAGATGGAGTAAAAAATTACGCCGATTATAGCGAGAAGCCCCAGAAATTTTCCCTATGATTATTGTAATGAATCGTAACGTGTTTATGCAAGTGTACGTAGTCGTGCAAGTAATAAGTAAGTAAAATTAAGTTATCATCTCAACAGGGACTGTATAAGCTTAACCAATTAATTGCAAAATTATAAATGACAATTTGATGTAAAAACTCAATAATTTTGGAGGATGATTAAATTAATTATATTAATTAGATGCAAAGATTTATCCCCATGCAATTCTAATCTAGATGCAATTTACCTAAATTAATGAATGAATAACTTTAGAAACAAAAAGAATCAACATTAAATGGGGTAGGATAATTATATTAATCAAATTAACTTACTTTATTCATGCTAACATGTTCGGAATTACTTCTATGGCAACTCAATCTCTTATGGGTTTGAAAACCAAATTAAGTCCTCTCGGATTTTTTACTTAGTTAAATATGCATGTTACTGATTATATTAAACTAAGGGTTTTTTAGAATTTATTCAAGGTCACAGGAACATTCACATTTGCAATAGTTTAATTACATAAACCTAAGAACTATGCAAGGCAATAGAGCTAACTAAAGATATTATGAACCTTAACTTAGTCGATTTTAATGACCTAAATTAAGTATTGCACTTTTCAATTATGCATCTACTTGTCGTCTTTTGGTTAGGATTGCTCAACTAATCTGAGTGCACCCAATCACGTATAAATGAAATGCATCATGATATTAATTGAAAACATAATTGACTGAGGCACAAAACATGTTACCATGAATTAAATAAATCTCATTAAATTAATATAATCATCCTAGTAGATAGGAATTAAAACTTCATAGTTGATGTCAAAAACATAAAACACAAAGCAAACATATTTAAAATAAATGACAAGAGGAAAGAGTTTGCTTAGTTCAACAGCCTTTTGGATCTATTCTGACTAATTTGCGCAACTCTGCTCAGTTCAGCAACCTTTCGAATCTATTCTGACTGAAGCGCTCATTCGTTCTGATTGAAGCTTCTTTTGCTAAGGGTTTAGAAGGTAGCCGGCTAAGAGTGCTTTTGAAAAAGCTTTTGTGGCTAATGAAGGGAGTGGGGATGGATGACTATGCAATGGAAAAAGGGAAAAGGAATTGAGAGAAAACTATTGAGAGTGAGAGAACAATGTTGAATGATGAGGGATGATGGAAAAGTGAGGAATGGCCAGGTATTTATATGTGAAGGTAAAGGGTTTAGTTTACTAAAACTAGGTTTAAATTTCCTTCATTCCCTCTCTCGTGATGCCGACCATGCTTCAAGGAAAAGGAATGACCAAGTCTTCTCAATTTGAATTCGAATTTCAAGCTAAAATAGCTATAGAGTGGACGATTTCAACAAGGAAGTTGTTGGGTTGAATTCTGATTATTTTCCAACTGCAGGGACCTTTCATTAAATATCCCAAAAAAATTTTGGGTAGCCAACATCAAATGCCAAAATTGGGCTTTTAATTTCCCTTGTTGGACAGTTTTTTCAATCCAATAACTTAGCAGACATGTCCATCTTTTATCACCTTTTTTTTTGGGTCAAGTAGTGAACCTTATGCCCGAAATTGCATGGTCTTGCCATCCATATGGATAATTTGTGCATGACCATCTTTTATTTATGTAAATCATGTCTCTAATAGCCTACTTACATAGTGAAAAATACATACATTAATAAATTAACATTAATTAATATAAAATATGCATGAAAATCATGTAATTAAGCATAATTTCACATGCTTTCCAAATTCATGTCTAAAATTACTAATTAAGTAAAATTTATTTATTTCAATAATAATTACTCGAGATAAACATAATAATTAAGTAAAAAGTTGGTAAAAATATATAGAAAAACCCTATAAATTTCGAGTTTACACCCCCCAAAACTTAAATCATTGCTCATCTTGAGTAATGTTCATGCATAGCACAATTTTTTCTAAGGCAATTTTGCAAAATTATAAAGCAGCATCAATCGTCGCACATAATCATGCATCTACAAAATCATGCTCAAAAATACTTTCTATTGATAAGTAGCTCAAATGCAAAAATTATTTCTAACTTTATACTAAGTACATCATAATGTCAACATGAATCATAGTTTGCATTCATTTTCAAAGCCATACATAACATTCACCAATCAATATGCTTCCCTTATCAACTAAACATAGCAATCCCAAGGTTTAATTAGTTTCTTCATATGTTGAACTTAGTAATTCATCTCCACTAATGTAGTCGGTATAATCATCTAATTATTAGGTCTTTTATTAGGTTGTAATGGGGCTAGGCTAAAGGTAGGGATAAAGAGAAGTGAATTTTAGGTTCAAAACATCTTAACCCAAATTTTGTCTTGGATCCTTTTCATGTAACAACTTTCATACAAATGGGTCTTTGGAATAACCCCAAACTTATTTCGAACTTAAGCTCCACTTTTATTTTTCTCGAACTTTGAGCAAACTTTGCTTTTTATTTTTGAGACTTTAAGCACTCCTTTATTTACTCTTATTTTTCTGCATTTGAGTAGACTTTTCTTTACTTTTTATTCTTCAAAATTACATTCATCTCTTTTTTTTTTGAATAATGTGAAGAGCATGTACATCTTATTGTAATTTTCCTCAAACTTTGATTACTAAGACAAATTTTTGGTTAAAATAGGTGCAAAAGAATAGGATAAAAATAAAAAAAGATATTAAGGTGGTTTATAATGTAGGTAATTTGAAATAAATAGGCCATTAAGCTCAAAATTAAGGTTCAAGGGTTAAATTTCATAAGGTCGGCTTGAAAGGCTCAAACGATCCAAAGAAAGTGTGCCTATATCATATTAGAATCTTATACCTCTTAGGGTTTCACCTTAAGAAAGCTACTAAGTTAATTTTAAAGATTTAAACCTTCATACATGTCTATTTCTAAAGAAATCAAATTTTCATGGAAAATCCTACATAAGACTAAGATTATACAAGCATTTCATCACTCAAGATAACATATGAATAGCTTAGATAAAATAAAAAATCATACCTACATTTAAACATACTTATGAACAAAAATTCTTTCTAAACATTCATTCATTTTAGCATACTTAAGTAAAAAGATTGAAATATACTTCAAAATTTATGCGAAACACCTTATTAAAAATTCATGCGAAATGCCTTACCCCCTTTAAAAATAAGCAATGACCTCATTGCGAAAACAAAGTAATGAATGAAAACTGAACACCCAGTAGGGTTGCAAGAAAAGAGAGGTGAGTCATAAGGACTGCTTAAATACCAAATCTTTCTCACAATCCAATCCTAGACATGATCATTCCCATTACCACATCATTTTATTTTCTTTCTATTGAAGAGGCATTGAGCTTATTTTAGTCATGATTGCTATTTTACTATACGAAAGCAAAATACTAACTAAGAAATAAAAATAAACACCGAAAAAGAAATAAAAACTAAAGGAAAAGAACTCCCCCTTTTTATTTATTTGACTTATCCTTCTTGTCTTCCTCCTTTAATGTTTCATCCTCACTTGCATTCTCATCTTCCTTCCAAGACTCGAAGATATAATCTAGGAATTCAAGAACAAAATTGTTAGAGATGTTTTTAAAAATATTTCCTATGGAATCATCTCTAACTTTTGCATATTTCTAATAAGCCTGTTGTTGGTTATGCATAAATTTCCTCAAATCCATCATAATTGACAACTCCGATTTCTTCACAGTGTTTGAAGAAGTGGGCATTAGATTAGTCAAATCCGGATCAATACTTGGTTCAACTGGCTCATCAGTATTCGGTTCCAAGACTTTTGGTTCCTTTATCAGGTCAGGCTCATTCAGTTCTTCCTCCAATTCTGCTTTTTTTATCTCATCAATTGAGTCAACTTCCATTTTGGATTCGTTCAATGACTCATCAGTTTTTGGTTCTGTTGGTTCACTCAGTTCAGATGGGTTTAGTTCATGGACAGTCTCCCCTAACCTTTCAAGATCATGGGTTGTAATGTAACCTTGAACATACAGGCCCTTCAGGTTTGCTTTTGTCTTAACTTTGGCCCTTAAGCAAAATGAAGTTATCAATTATAAGATATAAGCATTTCCAGTCTTTCTTCTAGCACAATCATTGATCTCTTTAACAATAATCTTCCCAACATTGATGAACCTTTCTGTCATAATTACATACAACAAAAGTATTCGCTCCATCGAGATGGTGAAACTGTGTGAGATTGGCATGAAACTATACCGAACAAAGTAAAACCATACCTTAACCAAAAGCTTTAAGTATTCGCTTCGGTAATAATGACCACCATACTTCCTTATAATCCATTGGGATCCTAGATTTACCATAAAATTAAGTATTTGTTGAAGAAAATCTCAATTTATGTTTGTCAGCATGGAAAATTACTCATCTTCTTCAACATTAAGTAGGTTAAACAAATCATTAATGGATTTAGAAGTTAGGGGTACCTTCTTCTTGCGAACAAGAACTTCAATAGCATCTGGCTTAGTTAAATTGGCATAGAACTCTTGAACTAACTCCTCATCGGGTCATGATCATGCATCACAAAAAAAATTCCAATTGAGGGCATCAATTGTCTTTCGAATCGTCAAAGGCACAACCATCTTATCATTACTTTTCAAGTTAAAACCTTTTTTCAAGCATCATAGGTTGATTCTTAAAGATTGAATCAAACTTTTCTTTCACTTCTTCATCTTGAATCACAATGTGATTTTCGACAGAGGTTTTGGAAGGTTTAGTTCTTTTGCGCAATATAGACATTTTTTCCCGAAAAAATAAGTAATATTTCGGCAAAAGAATTGAAAAAGCAATCGGAAAAGGATGAGAGCAAGGTGTTGTAGTGATGATCGATTTGCAGCAATGATGAGCTTACGGTGGCGTGGAGTTTGTGATGGTGATAAAATGTGATGGTGATAAGGATACAACGGTGAAAGGGCTACTCTAGCAAAAGTATTATGGCGGCAATACTAGGGGCTTGTGACAAGGAAGAAATTTTTGGGAGAAATTTGAGGATTTAGGCCAACAGCTAAGAGGAAAAAGAATGAGTGGTTTAGGGTTTAGCAAATAGCTTGAAAGGTTGTGAAAATTATGACGGTAGAGAGCGATTTATATAGTGATGAATTAGGGTAATTTTATAGTTAAAATTTAGCTAATTTAATAGACTTGGATGGTAAGTATGGATGAAAAAGTGGTGGTAAAAATTAGGGTTTTGGGGAACCCTATAGACGACAACAATGGGTAAATTTCACCTCTTTGCTATTCAGGTCTTAAGCCCAACTGTATTTACAAACTAAACTATTTAAAAATAAATAAACTAATTAGTACTTGGGCAATTTGACCACCTTTATTAAACATAAATAAAATAAACATTAAAATTAAAATTAAAATTAAAGACAAAGATAAAATTGAAAACTAAAACTAAAACTAAAAATAAAAATAAAAATTTTAAAATTAATTAGAATTTTTTTCTCAAAAAATTACATTGAATTAATTCCCAAGAAAGGTTGGAGGGGTCACAACGGTCCCGCTTAAGTTTCAATATCCTTAGACAAAATTAATTAAATGTACTAACTTAAGAAAATAAATTCTAATTTTTTAATTAAAAAGTAAGTTTATGAAAAATTAAGGGTCTCTCAATTTGAACGAGGTTTTAATTCGCTCAATTTCACCATTCCAATAGTGTTTTAGATGTTGACCATTAACTTTAATTATACCTCCATGATTATCGTACAATTCTATAGCTCCATATGGATAAACTTTGTGGATGGTATAAGGCCCTTTACATCAGGGCTTGAGCTTTCCAAGAAATAACTTTAGCATCGAATTAGACAACAACACTTTCTGTCCTTCTTTGACCTCACGAGGTTGAATACGACTATCATGCCATCTCTTATATTTTTCCTTACACATCATGGCATTCTCATATGAAAATAACCTCAACTCCTCCAACTCATCGAGTTGTAACATCCTTCTCTCACCGGCTCAAAATTCAATTGTTTCAAAGCCCAATGAGTTTTATTCTCCAATTCAAGCGGCAAATAACATGCCTTTCCAAAAACTAATCGATAGGGAGTCACCCTAATGGTGTCTTAAAAGCAGTTCGATAGGCCCATAGTGCATTATTGAGTCTTCGAGACCAACCTGTTGTGTTAGGGTGCACTACTCTTTCAAGTATACCTTTGATTTCTCGATTCACCCTTTCAACTTACCCATTCGATTGTGGGAGATAGGCAGTAATAATATTATGTTTTACATCATACTTGTCAAGCAACCACTTAAGCCACTTATTCACAAAGTGAGATCCTTTATCGCTAATTATAGCTCTAGGAGTCCCAAATTGTGTAAATACGTGCTTATATAGGAATCGCATGACTACTTTATCTTCATTAGTTGGGTATGCCTAAGCTTCAACCCACTTGGACACATAGTCCATAGCTACCAAGATAAACTTATTACCATATGAAAAAGGAAACGATCCTAGGAAATTAATGCTCTATACATCGAAAAGTTCTATCTCTAAAATATTTGTCAAGGGAATCTCGTTCCTTCTTGCTATGATTCTAGTTCTTTGGCATCTATTACAGTTCCTCACATATACATAAGCATCCTTGAACAATGTAGGCCAAAACCCAGCTTGTAAAATATTTGATGTTGTTTATGAACCACCAAAGTCTCCCCCACTTGGAGATGAATGACAGTGGTACAAAATTTTTCCAATCTCACTTCCAGCTACGCACTTCCTGACTATATTATTTGCAGAACGGGTCCTCCCAGAAACAATAGTGACTATGATGAAGGAATTTCTTCCTTTGTTGGTACGTCATTTCTTGAGGAATTATTCCACTTGCTAAGTAATTGGCAAAATTAGCAAACCAAGGTGTTTCATAGATTTCACTTACCTCAAAAATATGTTCATCAGGGAAATTCTCATTAATTGGAATAAATGAAGAAGTTACCTTATCTTGTTCCAACTTTGAAAAATAATCGGCTGCATCGGCTACTTGATTTTCAACACCTCTTTTGTCTTAGATCTCAAGGTTAAATTCTTTGAGCAAAAGTATCCATCGAATTAGCCTCGGTTTAACATTTTTTTTGTGACTACGTACTTAATGGCAGCATGATCAGTAAATACTGTAACTTTGGTATTTATAAGATATGAACGGAACTTGTCAAAAGCAAAAACTATAACAAAGAGTTCTTTTTCAGTTATTGTATAATAGATCTGGGCTCCTGTCAAAGTTCTGCTTGCGTAGTAACAGGGTTAAACATTTTATTCCTTCTTTGGCCCATCACAACTCCAACAGCGAAATCGCTTGCATCACACATCAACTCAAAACGCATGTTTCAATCAGGTATAATAATTATTGGGGCTAAAATTAATCAAATTTTTAATTCGTCAAGAGCTTCTAAACATGCTTTGTTAAAATAAAAAAACATCTTTTTCTAAAAGCATACATAAAGGTTTAGAAATTTTTGAAAAATCCTTTATAAATCTACGATAAAAATCGGCATGGCCTGAAAAGCTTCCAACTCCTTTCACACTAACTGGATGTGATAATCTTTCAATTACGTCCACCTTTTCTTTATCACTTCAATTCCATTCTTGGAAATTTTTACACCCTAAGACAATTCCCTCCTTAACCATAAAATGACACTTCTCCTAGTTAAGGACGAGATTAGTCTCCTCGCATCTTTTGAGTACCTTAGCCAAATTATTCAAGCAAATATAGTAAGTATTACCATAAACAGAGAAATCATCCATGAAAACCTCAACATAATTTTCAACCATATCAGTGAAAATTTCCATCATACATCGTTGAAATGTGGCAAGTGCATTACATAAGCCAAAAGACATTCGTCTAAAAGAAAATGTATCATTTGGTAAAAGTAGTGTAAAAGAAAATGAATATTCGTCTAAAGGATAGGTAAAAGAAGTGTTATGTTGGTCTTTTGGGGCTACAACTATTTGGTTATATCCTGAATATTCATCTAAAAAGTAATAAAATTCGTTACCTACTAGTCGATCTAGCATTTGATCTATAAAAGGTAAAGAAAAATGATCCTTACGAGTAGCTTTGTTAAGCTTTCTATAGTTAATATAGATTCTCCAACCCATGACAGTTCTCATTGGGATTAACTCATTTCGTTCGTTTTCGATGATCGTGATTCCACCTTTCTTTAATGCACATTGCATCGAACTTACCCAAAAACTATTTGAGATAGGGTAAATAATTCCCACATCTAACTACTTAATTACCTCATTTCGAATCACTTCTTTCATGATAGGGTTAAATCTCCTTTACCCATCAATCTTACCTTTTTCACCTTCTACTAAGATAATTTTATGCATACATAAGGAATGACTTATACCTCGTATATCAGCTATTGTCCTACATATTTTTTTTAAAAAAAATTCTTTAAAACAACAATCAATTGCTCGTCTTGACATTTTGTCAAGTCCACTAAGACAATCACAGGCAAAGTAGAACTATTACCGAGATAAACATATTTTAAGTGAGACAAAAGTACCTTTAGTTTGAGTTTAGGCGGTTCCTCGATTGACAAGTTGCGTTGTGTAAATTCTCAAACTTCCAACTCTAGCAATTCCAACCATAGTGGTTGAATATTACTCCTCAAATTTGCTTCCATCAAAGCCAAACTTGGATTACCTTTTTTTATCTTCGAATGGTTCAGACTCTAAAGTGTTCTCCAATGGCTCTTCTTTAGAATTGTTTTCCATAGAAGCTAAGGTTTCTAATTCTTCCATTATTGAACACTGTTCCATTAAATCGAGAAATTTCATTGCCTTCAGAACGTTAAACGTTACCTTATCGTCTTAAACTCGTATCGCGAGTTCGCCTTTTTACACATCTATCAACGTTCTTCCCGTGGCTAGGAAAGGTATCCCTTAGGATGATCGGAACTTCTTTGTCTGCTTCAAAATCCAAAACAATGAAATTAGAAGGAAAAATAAATATATCAATTCTTACCAAAACATCCTTGATCTTTCCTTCGGGATATGCTAATGATTGATCTGCAAGTTGAAGTGTTACAGTACTGGGTCTTACTTCACATATTCTCAACAACTTGAAAATAGATTTAGGCATCAAGTTGTTGCATGCTCCTAAGTTGCATAAAGCTTTACCGCAATATAATTCACCAATATTGCAAGGTATCGTAAAGATTCCAGGATCCTTCAGTTTCGGAGGTAGTTTGCTCTATAAGAATGCACTACATTCCTTCATCAAAGCGACAGTCTCATACTTCATAAACTTCACATAATTGGGCATTTGTTCTAAAGCCTCCACCAACGGAATGTTGATGTGTAATTGCTTTAAAACATCCAAGAACTTCTTGAATTCTACCTCTTGTTTCTGCTTGTTTTGCTGAAGTCTTTGAGGATATGGAACTCTATTTTTATATGAACAACTTTTTTGAGGAGGTAAATCTGCAAAAAAGGGTGTTAACTTTTTAGAATTCACAAGTTTAGGGTTTTCCTCATCAGATTTTTCAGTATCTAATTTTTCTATTGTAGGAACTTCAATTGTTGGTTGACTTTTCTCCTTTCCAGTAGGCTTATCTTCAACCACAACCTTCTTAGGCTCCAAAATCTTAACACTTCGTAATTTTACCACTTTGTAATTCTACTTACCAAAATTTGTTGGATTTTCTGTGTTGATCAGCAAAGCTCCTTGTGGTGTACTATGAAGCTCAGTAGCTAATTGACCCATCTAGTTCTCCATAAATTCAAATGGTTCTGCCACAATAGATAGTAAAAAATGGACTGTGGTCCTTGTCTACTTCTATTTTTATACCAGTTACTTCTGTAACAAATTGATTCAGCATTTGAAGGGAAATTCTCGAAAGAATGACCATGCCAATAGTATACACAAGAAACTACATCATACTGACTTGGTAATTGAGTTGCAAAATTATTCAAACCACTAGTGGTAAACTATTTTAACATAAAGGAAATAGAAGATACCTGAGCAAAGAGTAAAGTCAGTGTGTCCACTTCATGCACTCCGGCTACATGTCTTCCTAAAACTGCTTGATTTGTCGACCATTGGTAATTATTTCTTGCGATCCTCTCAATGATCTCGTAAGCCTCGTTATAAGACTTAGACAAAATCGCACCATTCGCAAAAATATCTACCATTAATCTTCTGTGTGCGTTGAAAACGTTATAAAACGTCTCCAATTGGATACAATAAGGAAACCCACGATGAGGACACTTATGAAGTAATTCCTTAAATCTTTCCCATGCCTCATATAAAGACTCATTATCCAATTGTTGGAAAGTTGTTATCTTATTACACAAATTTACGTTCTTACTTGGGGGAAAATATTTTACCAAAAACCTTTCTACTAATTCTTGTAAGTATATATTGAACTTGGTGGCAATGAATTCAGCTATTCTCGTGCTCGATCTCGTAACGAGTATGGAAATAGTTTTAACCTCAGTGCGTCTTCAGTCACACCAGCTAACTTAAATGAATCACTTACCTCCATGAACAAATGAAGGTGTAAGTGTGGATCTTACGTAGGCATATCACTGAATTGGCCCACCGTTTAGAGCATTTGAAAAATCAATGTTTTCAACTCGAGCTGGGTTGCCTCGATATTCAGTCTCCTAATTCCAAGATTTAACTAATTAAAGAGTGGCACAGTGTATTGTCTGATGGCAGGATCCCTATCATCAGCAATAAGGATTGGGTTGTGCACTTGATTGACTCCATTACCTTGTTCCTCATTTTGATTTCCAAGGTCCATCTCGGCTTGTCTTTGAACATATCTCTCACATCTTTTTTTTTCTAAAAGTTCGCTCGATTTCAAGGTCCACGGGTAATAGATCAATGATTCGATTTATGCTCATAAAACACCTAATAAATAAATAAAAATTAAAGAATAAAGAATAAATTAATAAAGTTAAAACTTAAATAAAAAATAAAAACCAATTTGTAAAATAATTTCACAAAGAATGATTAAGGAAACAGTCCCCGGCAATGACGCCAAAAACTTGTAACGAATTGTAACATGTTTATGCAAGTGTACGTAGTCATTCAAGTAATAAGTAAAAATGAGTTATCGTCTCCATAGGGACTGTATAAGCTTAACCAATTAATTGCAAAATTGTAAATAACAATTTGATGTAAAAACTAAAAAATTTTGGATGATGATTAAATTAATTATATTAATTAGATGCAAAGATTGATTCCTATGCAATTCTAATCTAGACCTAAATTAATGAATGAATGACTTTTGCAGCAAAAACAATCAACATTAAATGGGCTAGGATAATTATATTAATCAAATCAACTTACTTTAATCATGCTAACATGTTCAGAATTACTTCCATGGTAACTCAATCTCTTATGGATTTGGAAACCAAATTAAGTCCACTCGAATCTTTTACTTAGTTAAATATGCATGTTACTAATCATATTAGACTAAGGTTTTCTTAGAATTTATGCAAGTTCATAGGGACATTTAGGTTTGCAACAGTTTAATTACATAAACCTAAAAACCATGTAAGGCAATAAAGCTAACTAAAGATATTACGAACCTTAACTTAGTTGCTTTTAATGACCTAAATTAAGCATTGCACTTTTCAATTATGCATCTACTGGTCGTCATTTGGTTAGGACCACTCAGCTACTCTGAGTGCACCCAATCACGTGTGAATGAAATGCATCTTGATATTAATTGAAAACATAATTGACTGAGGCACAAAACATGTTAACATGAATTAAATAAATCTCATTAAATTAATATAATCATCCAAGCATATAAGAATTAAAACTTCATATTTGATGTCAAAAACATCAAACACAAAGTAAACATGTTTAAAATAAATGACAAGAGGAAAGATTTTGCTTAATTCAAAAGCCTTTCGGATCTATTCTGATTGAAGCACTCCTCCGTTCTGATTGAAGATTCTTTTGCTAAGGGTTTAGAAGGTAGCACACTAAAGAGTACTTTTGATAAATCTTTTGTGGCTGAAGAAGGGAGAAGGGATGGACGGCTATGCAAGGGAAAAAGGGAAAAGGAATTGAGAATGAGAGAGCAATGTTAAATGATGAGGGATGATGGAAAAATGAGGAATGACAAGGTATTTATAGGTGAAGGTAAATGTTTGAGTTTACTAAAAATAGGCTTAAATTTTCTTCCTTCCCTCTCTCATGTGGTCGGCCATGCTTCAAGGAAAAGGGATGACCAAGTCTTTTCAATTTGAATTTGAATTTCAAGCTAAAAATAGCTATAGGGTATACGATTTTAATAAGGAAGTTGTTTGGCTGAATTCTGAGTATTTTCCAACTGTAGGGACCTTCCATTAAATATCCCAAAACACATTTTGGGCAGCCAACATCAAGTGCTGAAATTGGGATTTTAATTCCCCTTGTTGGACGATTTTTTCAGTCCAACAACTTAGCAGACATGTCCATCGTTTATCATTTTCTTTACTAGGTCAAGTAGTCAACCCTATGCCTAAAATTGGATGGTATTTCCGTCCACATGGATAATTTGTGCATGGCCACCTTTTATTTATTTAAATCATGTCTCCAATAACCTACCTACATAGTGAAAAATACATACATTAATAAATTAACATGAATTAATATAAAAAATGCATGAAAATCATGTAATTAAGCATAATTTTACATACTTTCTAAATTCATGTCTAAAATTCTAATTAAGTAAAATTCACTTTTTTCAATAATAATTACTTGAGATAAACATAATAATTAAGTAAAAAGGTGGTAAAAATATATAGAAAAACCCTATATAATTTCAAGTTTACAATTATGCCCTTAAACTTTTGTATGGTAAAAGTTTGAGCTATATAAGGCAACATCTCCGAGTATCCTAAAAGTTTGAGCTTGTGCCCGCATAACCGTCAACTGCCTCCCCCGTTACACTTCAGTCCATGACCTCATAACAGTAGTCAATCGAGACCTCTACATAGACTTCCACGTGTGACCGTATAAAGTGAAATCACTCTGGAACCTGACTTCCATAGGATAAGTTTCTGAGGTAATGGTCTCATCTTGACAGGATATATGAAATGTGTATGTCTTGAGATGATATCGTATCACCGACGGCTAAAGAATACCTCAAACTGAAAATTTTATTAACGACAAAATTCTTTAAACACTGAAGTAGGGAAGAAAACTAAGAGAGAAATATTGTAAAGTGGAGGGATGAAAGTCGAGAGAGATGATGGGTTTAAGGATGATGGAGTATGGAGAGAGAGCCCTCCTTTTATAGACACGAGGGAAAGGTGAGATTGGAAAGGGAAACCCCCCACGGTGGTTGGAAAAGAGAGGCATTTTCATCAAATATCTAATAAAATGTGTTTCAAATCTTACCCAGGATTCTAGGGGATAGGGAACTTTTAGCAGATTTTTAGTGGAAATGGTAAGAAAGCTAGTCTAGCAAGGCAAACTTCCTGCTAACATGGTAGGAAAGTGCACCTAGTTGGACGAGCTTTCTTACCATTTCCAATAACAGTCTTCCAAAAGTGCCTTGACCCTAGGAATCTTGAGTAAGATTTAAAGCACGTTTTGAAGCACTGAAAACTCTTTGAAGCATGCATTTGATTAAATTAGTTAATCTCTTAAACGTGTTTTTGAGCACAAAAGAGCATTTCATTATTATTTAATAAAAGTGCGTCTTCTAAAACGTATTTTGAAGCAAGCCTTCCCTCTCTCCTCGTTCTTTTTTCTATTAAACTACCAAAGTATTCAAAACTTAGACACGCAGCAAAGTTATATCAAATATTGAAGAGTTACACTACGAATGTCTTCTACATTTCTTTGGATAACCATCTGAAGATTTTTTTTGTTCTAAAATATCTAATTCATTTTAAATTAAAATGAGTCGACGAGAGAAATCCTGTAACCTCTCCAAACAAGCCTAGATGTTATGGCTAGATTGTAAAGACCATATTAGCCACTAAAGTGACCAAACAACCCTACAGACCATAAAATCCTAATTTATATCTTTTTAGGCAAAATCGCGATTTGCACTTGAATTGATTTGTAATTCATACATTTATTAAGCCATCTATTCTCAAGTCAAATTTTTATTACTGATAGTGACGTTTTTAGAAAAATTGTTGTTTGCCACTTTGTTTTGCAAAATTTCATTATCTTTTAATACAGCAGAAAACTCTATTTATGTTAGATTTTAATTCGGTCAAGTAACATGATTTTTTTGGTTACCATATATGTATAGTCATCATGTTTGAATAATGCATGCATAAAACCCAAATCCAAAACCACAAACCACAATCCAAAATAAACTTACAATCCAAAAACTGAAATAAAAACTTATTAAAATTATTAAAATTAAAGAATAGTCTAAAGTCCATGAAACGTCTGCATGCCGGGTCTGGTCCTAATCTCGATCATTACATGAGAAGTTAATACTAGGGGGTGAGCTTTAAATAGCTCAGTGTGAGTCACAATAATAATAACATACAACCAATCACATGAGAAACAATCATCATTCATATAACTAAACGGTACACAACAAATTTCATTAAGCATTTGAACATGTCATGAGCATGATGTAATGCAAAATGGGTTCCTACCCATCCATCCACTACACTACACACCACGAGTTCCCCACAACCCATCTGCTAAACACCAAAACAATGCGAGCTAAGCTCAGTGCAGATTCACCACCAGTACAATAGTGCAAATACACTGTCAATAAAAATACAAACAAGCTGCCAGTATCTTTGTGGACAAGCCACCAATAACAATTTGTAGGATAATACGCCACCAGTAGGTTGTGAATACACAACACAATTGTAGATAAAAACTGCCAGCAAAGCGATAAATCGCCAATCTCCTTAATACTCTCGGTACAGTCGATTGACAACCATAATGCAAACTTAATCTACTACTGGTACTCCACGAAACTCCTTTGTCAACCACAATATCCGAATCTATGCACATGCCTTATGACAATCAATCAATGAGCAAATTCATGCTTTCAGTTCGATTTCAGTACAGTGTCATGTTTTACATGCTTACAATAACATAATCAAATTTGTGTCATACTTAACATGCATATCAATATTCAGTGTTGGCGGATGACATGCATACTTTTCATTTATCAGTAATGTTGACATTAAATCATGCTTTCAGTACATGCTTGGTTTTAGGTTTGCAACAATCAATCATTCAATCCATTAGTATAACTGACATGTAACATGCAATACAATTTTTTTCATACCCAGTATACAACATGAACAGTGCTATCACAAGTAAAGCATTATACATGTACCTTATTGTCAAACAAAATCATATAACATCACTTTAAACATATCACAACTAGCAAACAACATTCACATGATACTGACACTTAATCAGACAATCGAATGCAACAATTATGTGAACAAATAATCCCGATAAAGGCTTAATCAATCAGTCATTGGTTTGTAAGTTACACACCTTATTCGGTGACCCTTAATTCACTTCTTTAACAATTACACCATGCTCGACCAACAAGCGCTAACATCAATTTTAAAATTAAAATATGAGTTAACAACTAGTTAAACAAGATTAGGACCCACACCTTAAGATTGCTATCTCGCAACACTAATCTGTGAAGTTTGTGCTTCCTCACTTAAATTTTGAAACGTGCCTAAACCAAAATACGACATTTGACGAATTAAAATACTGTTAAACCAACCTTAAAACACGCCCTAAGGGTTCGGCTAAATCAATGTTAGAACCACTAAATTTCAATTCCAATTCGGTTAAATAAATTAAGGTCTGTTTGTTTACCTGTAAAAGGTTTTACGGAAAACATTTTCATTATTTTCCTATGTTTGTTTGGTGGAACATGAACTCCCCCCATAAATCATTCTCCAAAACACAAGAAAATGAAGCTTGCTTTAAGAAAAATATTTTACCCTTTTTTTTGGTAAGACATTTTCCAATATTTCTTCTCTTCACGTCCGAGCAAAGAAAAACTCTCTTCCCCTTCCCCCTTTATTGTGAACTTGACCCAGTGTTTTTCATCAGCGTTCATCTTGGTCTTCCTCCTTTCTGCCTCTTTCTCATGACGATGCTCCTAACCCCGTCGTCCCCATAACCTACAAAAAAGAATTCTGTGAAACCATGGATTACTTTCGAGCCATCTACAAAGCCAATGAATCCCCTCATGCCCTTCACCTCACTCAATGAGCCATCCATCTCAATCCTAACAATTACACTATAAACTTTTATATATACGTTTGTTTTTATTGTTTCTTCTTTTAATGGCCTCTTTCTCGATGCTCAAAATCTATAAATCTTTATTGCTTGTGGTGTTAATAAAGGTTTGGCATTTTAGGCGACTTGTGCTTGAAGCAGTTAAAGCTGATTTGGACGAGGAATTGGATTTTCTTTAATTGATTGCTACTTCTAACTCTAAGAACTATCAGTTATGGTGAGTTTTATCTTTCAAGTTAATTCATTCCTTCTGTTCATACATGAATAAAATCATTTTTTTCTTGAAATTGATTCGCAGACTCTTTCCATTTTGAATTAATCATTAGCTGATCATTTAAATGTTCATAAAGATTGATCTTTGGGTGTTGGAAGATCACATCATACTCTTGTATCTATATCCCAATATATGACAAACACAAGTGTCAAAACATTATTTGGAAAATGAAAAGTCCCCCTATTTGCAATTAGAATTTGTACACTAGCATTGAGATCATGACTTCAAAATCTTATAAGTAAAACAATGACTTCATGTAAATTTTATTTCAAATGTGTTTTTTCTTTTAAATGATTTTATTTTTTCCTAGCGTGCTTTTGATGTTTGCAATTATATGTTTTCAGTTTCATTCATAGCTTTGCAAACATGCATGTTATGTTTTAAGCTTTTAATTGTATGCTTAATACAATATTGAAATAGTCATTGAATCTTGATAAAAGGAAAGTTTAGAAAGAATGCATTCTCCTATCATGTTATTCAAATCATTGATAATATTTGTAGCACTTATAATGGGATCAAACTTGAAAATCTTATAAGTGAAACTATGGCTTCTTAAAAAAATTTCGATTTCAAATGAATTTTCATAATCTTGGGGTTTTATTTATTCCATGCATGATTTTAACATTTGCAAAGATATGTTAAGCTTCACAATTCATAGTTTCACAAACATGCATGTTATGTGCCAATCATATGCATAATTTAGTATGGAAATGGTCATTGAATCCTAAGCCACATATTTTGGTCTATTTGGTTATAAATTCAATTTGTTGATAATCTAAGCCTTATTATTTTGGGTTTTTTTCTAAAATTAGGCTGTTACAATGTCTAATGTGAAAAAGAAAAGAAAGCTAGAAATAGAAAGAATCTAGAAGGGAAGTCATCACCAACCTCAAATAAGTTGAAACCAAAAACGCAACTTCATAAGAAGCGTGCAAAGAAAGGATCAGGATCTTCAAAGAAAGGAAATGCCTAATAAAATTATTAGTTTCTAACATTTTGGTAAGTTTCTAAAGATTTGGGATATCAATTTTGTTAACAAGCAAGTTATATGTACCAAATGTTCTATTTGTTGAGATAGGTTTAAGTTATTACATTATTTGATCTGATTATATTTGTTTACGAAGGTTTAGATAGAAAAAGAAAGGGTCTATTTTAAAAATGGGTTGGATCTTAAGAATAGTAGTTTTATTTCGGCTCGTTTTGTTTTATCATTAAGAATAAGATAATTATTATGTACCCATGTTTTATCATTACTAATAGGATAATTATTCTATACCCCCACAAAACTTCAACCTCATACTACTTCATATAGTTATTTTACTGTAGTTATTCCAATTGTTGTAGCTATAGCTGAGATCTTTAAGAAAAATATATTCACAATCCAGAAAGGTATCAGAAGCCTTTAAGATTTTTTTTTAAATTACGGCCATAATGAAATACTATCACAAAACAAAGGGCATTAAATCCATAAAATAATAGCCATAACTTCATACTATCATTGTTGTTTAACGATCTTCTTGGTATGTTTTCATTGATTTTGATTGTTTGCCAATGAAAACAGGGATAATAACATCAACTGTACTCAGTACCCTGTAGGATCAAAAGGCTCATGAGATCAAGAAAGCTAAGGTTAATTAGTTTCCTTACTTTTATAACATCCTAATTGACAAGTCCTTGTTGTTCATATGTCTAATTCTTTGTTTGTGTTTGTCTTTGTTTTTTGGAAGATTGAGATTGTGGTGGGAAAAGTTGAGAAACTTTGTGCCATCAATGTAGTTGTTACCCTAAAGAAAATGGTTGATTAGAAGGCATAAATATTAAAGAAAAGTAGTAGCATTGGAAATTTCATTACCTGTATAGCATCATGGATGATCTTTCCATGAAGTATGAGATAGTGGAGTTAAACCTTTCTATCTGTGTGTGTGTGTGTTTTTCTTCTTTTATCAATTTTTTATAATCTTTGAGTATCAATCTACTGTATAGTTTGCACAGAAAGTTTAAAAAATGATGTATTTTGTGAACATCATTTTGAGCACAGTTGCATTGTCATCTCAAATCTCAATATTGTACTATGATCTCATCTGAGTCAAATTCATATAGAAATAAGCATTGTTATTCTCTTAGCACTTTCTATATTAAGCATAAAAGAGAGAATATTTATGGTAGATGATTAATATGTTTACATTCATATTAATAAACTCAATTAAATAATGAAAAGATAAAAAAATCTAAAATATATGTTTGTTTCATTAAAAATAGTTTTTATAAAATATTTTCAAGAAATCTGCCAAACAACAGAAAATATTTTACATAGATTCATCCAAACACTAGAAAATATTATCTTTTCCAGAAAAGAAAGTTATTTTCCAGAATTCATTTTTAGGAAGCTATTTTCAGTCAAACAAACGGAGCCTTACATTGATTTGATGCGAAATGAGGGCGAGAATGAAAACCCAATTCATTGCTAATTGGAGATGTTCAACTCAACACCTAAAACATAGATAACATTAAAAAAATCAGTAACCAAAATCCAAGTTAAAGCCTTAAGGTATACAGCCAAAGCCACAACTCCTAAGAAAATTGAAACAATGTAAGATCTAGCATAGACCTGCACTTTACACTACCTGTTAACCAGATCTGAGTTATCGGATGATCACCTTGGATAATCTATCAATTAAGAATATCTAGATCAGATCTAAATAGAGGAGAGATTGAGATAATTACTATTGTAAAGGGCGGAAATTGAAAAGAAAATGACAGTCCAAAACAATAGTGTAGTAAGGGGTAGCAACACCACGAGCAACGGAAGAAAATGAGCTGATTTGGGTGACACAATGAAAGATATTTGGAAAAAAAAAGAATGTTTTTTAGGGTTGGAATGATGGTTTATTGGCTGTAAAAAAAACCAAAAAATGGCACACAAAAGGAACAAGAGAGAGAGAAAAGATCTTACCGACACCACCATGAACAAAGGAGAGGGAACAACAATGGATAGTAAAGAGAGAATGATAGGGGTGGTTTAAAGGTGAGTTCAAGGGAAAATATGGTTGATTTAAAAGGTTTAAACAACCAGTAAGGTGGCTGGAAAAACAATAGTAAAGACTTTAACAAAGGCGCAACACAACTATGGTGAAATCCTAGAGAAACGAAGAAAATTTTTTAAAGAATGAGGAGAAGATAAGAGGGGCGACAAGAGAAGTGAATGAACATAGAGAAAATAAAAAAATCAATTAAAAATTGGTATAAATGCCTAAGGTTTACTAGGTTGGGCGACACAAAAATAGGTGAGTGGGAGCAAAAATAACAAAAATTGACAATTTGCAAGCAAAGGGAATCGAACTCGTGTTCCCAAACCAATTAAAATGTCTCCTTGTTTTCTCTTCCTAATGCTGAAATAATTTTACCAACTTTAAAGGAAAATTTTGAGATGTTACAAATCCATCATTTCCTACGACGGTCAAATTTACAATACACATGTCGGGGTTGTCTTTACAGGAGCCCAACCCGTGGAATTGGCTTTCAACTGTAACATTCAATTGCATGAGACACAGACTAGAATCAAGAGGAAAGCTAGGGGTTTGATTTGGGGAAGAATTTCTAGCTTGCAATGTAGATATTTGGTATCAGTTGACCCCTTTAAGTATGAGTTATTTGATGTAAAAGGTGAGCTCAAGTTGGAGGCAGTCATATCATTGCACTGCTCAAGAGGAAATGCTATAATTAAGTTATATGTCTAGTTTGTAGAGGCTAATGGATTTGGTCCATCTTTGACCATTATTACAACTAATGCGAGAACCAAAGCAGAAGTAGAAGGTCCTACTACACAATTGTGCGATGGGTTCACTAGTTTGTTACAAAACTCCTATTATGATGTCCTTAAAGCATTAATGGGTAGGCATTCTTCGATTTCCAGCACCAATTTCAACTTTGGTGACCACTATCAGTCGGGGTATAAGTGAAACCTAAACCTCGATGCCTGAGCATGACATTCAGTCAGTGCGTTTGATTTCAACTTCGTTTGTTCAATGTCCTGAGGCAGAAGCACTTATAGCGGGGGAGCATCAACCTATACTCGTTGGCAATCCAGTGCAGATGTGGATCGTAACATTGGACATAGAAGAACCGATGACTTACTCCCTACGATCGGGTCCGGTGAGGGTACATCAAACCTTTTGGTTGAAGATGACAATGAAGATGCAGGTGAGGAAGAAGATGTAGCCGAGGAAGAAGGGGTAGTGAATGTTGTTGATGGATTAGAATCAAACCCTGATCCAATTCGACAGTCTAGTCTAAATGGTTTAGAACTAGCCCCTTTTTTTTTTAACCAAAGCAGGTTTCAACTGAGCCAAAATCTTGTGGATCTGATGATGATGATTTGAGAAATACTCTTGATCCTGATCCACGATTTAAGACATATAAACGTCTGCCCCAGATGACCAACATTGACCTCTCCGTCAATTGTGGTTTAGAGTTCCAACAGCTCCCGTGAGAACACCTGGCCATGTAGGTTTATCATCAAATATCCATATATTTAAAGTTTGCATGAAGTATCTCAAAAAAGATTCATTTCTTCATGCACTAAAGTGGTACAGCTTTAAGAACGACATGAAATCTCACATCACAAAATCCCGTTCGAAAAATTTTAGGAAAAGTGCACAATTCTCGATAGGAGATGCAAATGAAAGATCATGACATCTTTTTAGAAGAAGACAGGCTTGTGGACGGTAAAGAAGTATATTGGTCTACATACTTGTGTTGCATCAAGTGCACGGTGTGATTACCCGATATTTGACATAATGTGACCTAGCCCTGGTCTTCGTTTTTTCCAATAGCATAACTTTAACTCGTACTTTGCAAGAAAAAGTTAGAATCATCCGAGGCTAGACCTCGAAATGATATTTGACATAATTCTACCTATGGTGAAAATGATTCCTAGGATTCTTGTTCTGGTGTTGATTGCCAACATCCGTAGCCAGTACGATTACACGTCATCATACTACAAGGCATTGGTTGAAAAATAAAAGGCTATGGATAAGTTGAATCACGACTTGGACAGGCTGTATAACGATTAGTGGCAACGATGTCAGGTACTGGATCAATACGTATGAGGTTCTGTAACGGACTTGGAAACACACCCAGCCTACTTCGGCGATCGTCTGGTCCTTAGGAAAAGAGTATTCCACTGATTCTTTTGAACCTTCGATTAATGCAGGGAACCTTTCTGTCACTTCAAGCCTTTGGTAAAATTGACGACACTTAGTTGTATGGGAGGTATGACCATCGGTTGTTGATGGTCATTGCCAATGATAGTAATCTGAGGATTTTTTTGATAGCATTTGCAGTAACTCCCTTCGAAAAGGCAGATAATTGAGATTTTTCCTTAGCCGATTGCGTTGTCACATTTTCCCGTAGCCTGAAATATGTGTCATATCCAACAAGGGACCCAAAATCTTGGCTGCTATTAAATGACGTAGTAGCCTTTGGGATCGCACACACCATAGGTACTATATACGACATGTTAGCTCCAACTACCATACAAAATGGCCTTTAAAAATTGAGCGAGATCAATGCATTGACATGAGTACATAGTTTCCACTATTTCCACAATCATGCTAAATCATATTTCATTCATTTTTTGCATTCATGATTATACTTTCTTAGACAGGGTACTAGCTCTTCCAACATCGTTTTCATGAAATGTTGGATAACTTGCACGCGATCAACAACGCTAGTTCGGACTACCTCACCAACATACCCTTCAAGTAGTGGACACAATTATATGACGAGGGTCTATGGCACAGGCACATGACGATGAACCTAGCAGAATGCATCAATTCTGTACAGAAGGGGATACGTTATTTTCTGATAACCTCAGTTGTCAAAGAAACATACTTTCTCCTAGAAACCTTATTTCTAAAGAAATTCGTGACATATACTAGACAGATAGCAGGCGGTCACGTTTGGTACGGGAATGTCATGAAAGAAATTAGAAAAAATACAGAGAGAGTAAACATTATGTATGTAGTGTGGCACTTGCATCCAAACTTAAGATTTCGAGTCACGAAGTACGCTAGACCCGACCAAGACATGCCAAGGGCATCATATCATGTAGACCTACTATAAGAGACTTGCGATTGTAGGAGATTCCAGACACTTCGATTCCCATGCACACATGTAATTAATGTATGTGGAAGTACGCGCTATGTATTAATTATGTCTACAGACTGGAATGCATTTTTAATCTATAGAGATCTAATTTCCCACCCGTCCTAGATGAGAATATGTGGTCGCTAGCATCCAACGCCTCATTCAAGTTGGCCCTAAACATGAACTTGCATCACGTCCAAAAAGGTTGTCCGACTTCTATTTAGATATACACCAATATGGATTTTCAAGAGAGGGACAATCAATAGAGGTTATGTAGGTACTATAGAAACCCAGGGCATACGAAGACAACATGTTCCGTATTGAGGGATACATTGAGTCCTCAACGTGACTAGCATATTGTTTTGTACAAAAATTTATTACAATGCCTCTTCTTCTTTTTTTTACAAAATTTTTTCATTCATTTTTTTGTATTTCATTTGTATTTTCCATCATCTGCTAAAATTCATATAGTGGAAAAATTGCTACTTTAAGCATTACTTCAAGTACCAATTACAATTTCTCTAGCGATTAAACTTTTACCATTTTTACTATTTAGTGCATGTACCTTAATTAATGACTAGTTCATTAAAAGCACCTATCTGAAGTTTAATTCGCCTACTATATAACTCTATAAGTATTAAGTAAAAACTTTAATGAAAAATATGTATAATTTAAATTAGAAAATTAACAAAGACAATTATGAGTTGCAACAGAAATATAAAAAAATGATCATTTTTATTTATATCATTTATATTTACATCACAAAAAGTAAATAAGAAATATACCATCGGCATAGTCAGGCCGAATGTGTACCACAAGATGGTGGCTAACAATTACGAGTAGGATTTCCACGTACAAGTTGAGGTGTCGACTTCTCCTCTTAGTCATGGTTATCGTCCTCATCTTCTTCATCTTCACCTCAACCCTCGTACTGATCTTCATTTCAACCCTTGTTTTCATCTTCATCTCTATCCCCGTCTTCGCCTTCGTCTTTGTCTCCATCCCATTCTTCCATGCTTGAGCGTGATGTCATCCTAGCCTCCCATCATATGTACTCCATTCTACGATAAAGTGGTTCCAATGATAAGCCACATTGATAAAACAACGATGCAATAGGTGTTTGTGACACTACTGGCTAATAAATGTACAATGTTACAAAACCCAAATACATTGGTATTAATATTAGCATGGATGACGGTATTTGTGTGGGCATTGGTGTTGCCATTTGTGTCCGCAATTGTGTTGATACCGGGGAGTAATATGCTAGGGACGACGATGGCACAAAATACATACCTGCAGGAGGTGTGGATGCAGGGTGTTGCAGTAGTGCATAATGTGGTGCTTGTCAATAAAACATGGGGTTAGAGAAAGAAACAGGAATATATAGAGGGAATTGACCGGGGTGTCGTGCAGACATCAGTGGCCTTTGTTGGGTTAGAGTCGATAATGAACTCATCGCGACACTTGCTCCGAACCTAAGATGCTGGGGTGGTCATTGTAGCCTCTTCGAACGAAGTTGCCTACTCCTCGCCTCCACCGACAGTAGATATGGCTTACAGTGACTCTAAACCAAGGCATCTACTCCAAACAGGTCATCGTGTTTGATGAGAAAAAGTGTTTACAAATGGGTAAGAATTCTATACTACGATCCCAAATGTCGATGTACTCCTTGTGGAAATCTCACCAACTTTCGTCGGTCTTCCCCAGCATATCAAGCTTGTGTAGTGATTCCATGCTTTGCAATAGCGGCGAAATTTTGTGCCTCCACTCGAACTATCGCATCACTCGATCCGATTCGTGCATCTCCATCATCGTGTAAACTATCAATGGCACCTTCGCATCCCACATACTCTAAATGGTCAAAAATTCAAGTGGGGCACATTCTATAATATCCGGATCGGCATGTGACATCCATTTAAACTGTAGTGCACAATTATAAATTTTTTTATATACAAAATTTTAAATTTCAAATCACTGCTTAATTATTATATGTTTGAAAAAAATCAATAACTAACCTCGGCTTCTAAGCGTTGATCTAACATCAGCTGGATATCTTCGAGCTGCTCTGGTAGTCTTACATAACTCGGCCCATAGTTCCACCTACTCAAGCAATATGTTAATTTAAACATATAATAAATAAACAAAATTTACTATATTAACTATATATTATTATGAAATGAATTTTACCTAGTCACCAATGAGAATGTATAAGGGTCGTTCACTTGAGGACGTAGAAATGGTAGTCGCCACGACGCCCATGAATACAATAGGAGCAAACAACCACTGATTGACATCTTATCCAATTTTTTGCCTGACACAACTCCCGATACAACGTGGCCAACACAGCTAATCCTCAAATCAATCATCCACATTCTTTGAA
Organism: Gossypium schwendimanii; assembly: GCA_013677275.1. Classification (NCBI taxonomy): domain Eukaryota; kingdom Viridiplantae; phylum Streptophyta; class Magnoliopsida; order Malvales; family Malvaceae; genus Gossypium; species Gossypium schwendimanii. Next base: position 17,298,012 of record CM025255.1, on the reverse strand, counting down.
GTCGACTAGGTGTAGTTAGCACCTTATGTGTACCAAATTTTGAGATTTATTGGGCATTAGAATGCCCCTAATTAATCTCAGGATGAATGTTTGGGCATATTATTCTTTGACGTCGGCAGTTGCGTCCTTAGGAAGCTCTTTGAAATTATTTTCCAACAACTTCATATCTATTCAACCACCTTGAAACTTGTTTGACACCTTTCCCAAAAATGCGTCACAAAGGTCCTCTTTACTGGGAACGATCGCTGACCCCGTAATGACTAACCCATACGCAGGTAACTGAGTTGTAAAGCTACATCCTCGAGTGTGATTGTACACTTACCACATAGAAGATGGAATGTGTGTGTCTAGGGTCACCATCTTTCCACCAATGCGCTAATAAGTGTAGGATCCAAATTTGCAACCCCCGAGCATACGAGACACAAGTAAGAATCCTGTGTCTTGCAAATAACCACGAATTTCAGTGTTTGGGCTCTTTGACAAATTATGTGTGAACCCCTCCAAAACATGATCATCTGCCTATTTATATCGACAAAATAAAATATTTTAAAATTTTAAAAACTTTAAAATTAACTTAATTGAAAATAACAAAATTTAAAATTTCTTGTTATCATCACTTAAGCAGCAGAAATGTACTTGTTGTCGAAATGAATCAGAGAGCTTGCCATTCATGAAAATTTAATCAAAATGACTAATATACGAAATAATAAGATAAAACTATAATATTTTTAAACAAGTCTAATAGAAAGTTTCGAACAAAACTTGAGACAATTGAGAGAATTGAGAGTTTAGGGAGAATAGAGAGAATTGTCATTCGTCTAGCTAGACGCGCTTTAGTATTCTCTCTCCCAAAACAGCTTATTTCTCTAAATTTAAAAAGAAACGACCTATTTAACCAATTAAAAAAATTAGCATATTCTTCTAATTTAGCCGAATAAAGGTTGGATACAGGGGATATGTGATATCGTTCCAAGACTATCCTTATTCCATCTTCAGTTCGCAGATGACATGGTGATTTGTCTTAAGTTCACAAATGTCATTGCTTATTTGCTGCTTTGTTTGGTTGTATCGTTGGTTCACTCCCTACGAAATATTTAGGATTTCCTTTTGGAATTAATCCAAGAAGTCTAGTTGTTTGGGAGCCAATTATTTATAAATTCAAAAAGAAACTTGTTAGGTGGAAAAAGAAGTTCCTCTCTCTAGGGGCTAGAGTTACACTTATTAATTCTATCTTATCCGCACTACCTATCTTCTATATGTTAGTGTTGAAAGCACCGAAAAGGGTTATCCATAGAATTGTTATATTTGCGTAGAGCTTTTTTTATGGGGTGGTGTTGATGGCAAAGCAAAACTTGCTAAGGTGAATCGGAAGACTGTGCAAGTCGAAACTGTTTGGAGGACTCGGAATCGCGGTTCTTAATATGAAAAATAGAACACTTGTTTCAAAGAGGTGGTGTTGGTATGCTAACGAGCCATCCTCACTTTGGAGGAAAGTCAATGAGGCAAATTAAAAGAAGAATTTGTAACATTAGATTCCAAAGTATAATCGTAGAGAGAAAATGTCGGACATTTGGAAAGCTATTGTGGGTCTTATCCATGACAGTGAAGTAGGGAGTTTTTGTTTCTCAAACTTGTTTTAGGTGGATTGTTGGATCTGGTAGGGATGTTTTCTTTTGGTATGATACTAGGTGTGGTGACTACCCCTTGAAAGATATTGTGCCAAGATTGTTTGCTGCAACAGATTTTAAATGGTTTAAGGTGGCGGAGATTGTGGTTCAGGGCAACTTTGTTGGTGTTGATTGGGACAGTTTATTCTCACGACCCTTGAGAACGAGAGATGAAAATAGTTCAAGGCTTATTGAATCTTTGGTGGAGCTAATTGTGCTGAACCCTAATTCTAATGATAGGATTGTGTGAGTTCATGATCGAAAAGGATCGTTCTCACTTAACTTGGTTGCTGATCTCTTAATGAATGCAAATTTTGAGAGCTTTGAAGTTGGTTTTTCAGTTTTTTGGAAGGTGAGAATTTTGCCTAAAGTTTAGCGCCTCCTCTGGCTCATATTTCTTGGAAGATTATCTACGATGGATTTACTTGAGAGAAGGGTATTTTAGAATACTTAATATTTTAAGTTTATATTTTGAGTTGAATCAATTTTGAATAAAAATAAAATGTGTTTAATATCATGTTTAAATTTCAATGTTTTTAAGTACCACAAATAAGATGTTAATTTTGGCTTTCATTATTTTC
>CM025255.1:17280009-17291050 GCA_013677275.1 Gossypium schwendimanii | reverse complement strand
TATTTTAAATAATGTACCCAAAAAACTTAAAAATATTTTTTGCGGCGCTTTTTTAAAAACGCCGCTAAAGCCCCAAGCATTAGCGGCGATTCTTCAAAAACGCCGCTAAAGCCCCGGGCATTAGCGGCGCTTCTTCAAAAAAAGCCGCTAAAGCCCCGAGCATTAGCGGCGCTTTTTAAAAATCACCGCTAAAGCCTCGAAAACTCAAAAAAGACATCGTTGTGCTTAGGTTTTTTGCGGCGCTTTTTGGAAAACGCCGCTAATGCTCATTTTTAGCCACGTTTTCCAAAAAACGCCGCTAATACTGGATCTTTAGCGGCGCTTTAGAAAAAACGCCGCTAATGCTTGATTTTTAGCGGCGTTTTTTATCCAAACGCCACTAAAAACGCCGCTAAAAGCCTATTTTGGTGTAGTGTAAGTTACAATTATCTCAAAAAGAATGGAGCATTAAAGCAATGGTTCTTCGAAGAGGTGGTATATTGATGATGATGTAATAATTTTTTTATTATTCAATTTAATATTATAATTCTTTATGTATTTGATTTAAATTATTTTAGGGAACTAAAATTCAAGCAGTGATGTTGAATTATATTGTGACCAAATTTAATTATAGTTTTCTATTAAGGTAAGCAGCGAGTTGTATATTTTATTAAGGTTAACAAGAGTTTTGATTTTGTTGCGAAATCAAATCCCTTTTTCAATTGTATTGTTTTTATTATATTCAATGATTTTGTTTATTATCTGATGGTAATTTTTTTATTTAATGATATTTTAATTACTTTATAATATGATCCTTTATTTAAAACAAAAACATGTATACCACATGCAACGTATGTGAGGAAGAAAACTAGTCCATATAAATATAACATGAAATATAACGTTAAAGGTTGTAAAATATATTAGGCATAGAAAATATTGTCTAAGTGAGTAAAACTATTTTAGTATTACACAATTGTATATATACATAATATTTTATTTCTTTCTTTCTTAAACTTAAACTTTAAAAATAGAACTTAAAATGTTTTGATTTATATGACTAACTATTAATGATTTTTTTGGATATTCATTTAACACGAGTTCAAACCGTTTGATTTTATCCTTATCCAATATTATATCAAAAAAATAAAACTAAAATTTTGGTCTAACTACATTTTTTAAGCTTATATTATTTGAGGTGGGTTCAGTTCATAAACTAAAGTTTCCCAAATGTTGTCCAACTTTTTATTAAATTTGGGCCTCCACACTTATTCAACAATTAATAGATGTGGGGTGATGATAGTTCTCCATCTTGTCCCTTAATTATATGGTTGAGGGTTTGATTCCACTCATGAAAATGAAACATATTCTATACCCAATCTTCTACCTCTTCGAAGAATACTCACAATAAAAAGATTAATCACTGTTGTCGACAATGGATATTGTGGAGTGTGCCTGGCATTTATCAAACATTTTGCAAGCACTCAGAAAGACGAACTACGATTCACTGAAGAAGAGGTAAAACAAAGGCGACGCTGCAATGACGCGATGAAACCCCAAACGAGTGTGGCAACGATGTCGTGACGAGCATGCATGGGACGTCACGACGATTTCTCCAAGTTATACAATTACGTTTTAGACTTTAAGCAGGATTGATTCTCCCAATTGGACTTTAATTATTTCATGGATATCTTAGTATGATTAGAACTCTAATCTAAGCCTATTTAAAAGGCCTTTTTAACCTTGATTTAGATATGTCAATCACTAATGGTTTTTCTTGATGGCGACAAGATGTAGTCGCATATGAGTTTTTGTGAGAGTTTCATGGTAACTCTAGAGAGAATTTTGTTTACGAGTTAGGACTTTGTTTTCGGGGATTTGGGATTGTATGTTTAATACTTTTAGGTTTATTTTCTGCATATTGTATTCTTGTTTGTTTACTCATTTAGTGAAAATTTGATACCTCTTTTTTCATTGGTTTTTCCCTCTTTGAGGGTTTTCCACGTAAATTATTTGTGTTCGTTCTTCTCCTCTTTTACTATTTTGTTATTTATACGGGTCGATCCTCAATAAATTAGTATCAGAGTCAAGGTTCAGTTTTCACAGATCGACTTGTTCGGTAATACAGCAATGATTTTGGATACTGAGAAGTTCGACGGACCACAAATTTTAGTTTTTGGCAATTTCAGATAATTATAGAGGTAGTTGATGTCGTCGAGGACAAGGGTGAGGATTTGTTGCTCTCTACATAATCTGATTGAAGGTAGAGTCGTGCTAAATGTTAGGCATGTGCCTGATTTAGAAAAGAATATAATCCTATTTTGGTCTTTATGACTCAAATGGTTCACAAAGTGTTTGAGGCAAGGTAGGTCGCAGAAGCTTACAGTCAGGTGGAAAGAGTTGATGATTTCTCTCATGTTCAAGATTTATTGGTCATTGTTGCATTATACAACTTTGATTTGAAGACTAGGAGTCTTTTAGTTTCCAAGTTTGAGCACTCTTTTTAGACTTGGTTGATATTTTACAAAATTCAAGTTTGGCCCATAACGGGGCATGGAAAAGGAGGCATGATAAATACTAGTCAAGATGGAGATTTGTAAGGTGTGCCTCGCATTTATCAGACATTTTGTAGGCACTTAGAAAGATGAACGAAAATTCATCGAATAAGAGGTAAAACATATGCGACGTGAAGACAAGCGATGTTGCAATGTCGCAACAAAACCTCAAATAAATGTAGCGGTGACGTCGTAATAAGCAAGCATAAGACGTCACGATGATTTCTCCAAGTTATACAGCCGCGTTTTAGAATTCAAGCAGAACGACTTCTCCCAATTGGACTTTGATTATTCTAGGGATATTTTAGTATGATTAGAACTCTAATATAAGCCTATTTAAAGGGCCTTTGTAATCTAGATTTAGACATGTCAATCAGCAAGGGCTTTTCTTAAGGGTGACAAGATGTAGTCGAATGTGAGTTTTTGTGAGAGTTTCATGGTAATTATTGAGAGAATTTTGTAAATCGAGTCATTCTAAAAATTACATCATGAGGTTTCCAATGTGAGAACGAGAATTGAAGAAAGAATTATTAAGTGAATTATTACATAAGTTATTAAGTATAGTATAAGGCCTAAATTACAATGTGGCTTAAATGGAATGATTAGGTGAAATATTTAGCAAAGCCCTTAATATGATATTAAACCATAGCCTTAAGTATACTTTATCTATAATTGAAACATAGCCAGTGGATAAACATGATTTTTTCCACCCATTTCCACTAACCATCACCAAACAAACATCAATCATTAGATTCATAATATTAAGTTTAATATTAAAATTGGAAATAGATAAAATTATGAAAATATGTTAGTGGCTTCATTTTCATCTTTTTCCCACTACACCAACAAGAAAAGAAAGAAGTTTTGCATGTTTCTTCTCTCCACTATCGTATATCATTCACCAAGGTAAGGGCAAATAGCTTTCATTTGAGTTTTAGTTGGATTTTTAGCTTAAATTGGTAAATAGTTAAAGCCCTTTTGCTAGAATTTGAAATTGTTAAGTTTTATTAAGGTTATCCATTGATGGAAGCTTAGGGTTAGTGAGAAAATAATGAGACCTTTGGTGAAAGGTTATGTTTTTAAATAACTTAAGGTATCTAGATCATATTGTCAAAGTTGAAATTAGATTTGAATAGGAGAATTACGAGAAAGGTGAATTTCAAACATTAAGGTTCTTAGTAAACAAGTTGAAATAATACATCACATGTTTTGATTTAATGAATTCAATGCTTGAATGTGTGTAACTAACTTATTTTAATATTTGAAATTATTGAATGTAACTCAAGATGAGGTCGGGATGCTAAGGAAAAGGAAAGGAAAAAGCGGTTTATCAGTGACCCACCCCACTTCCTTGGAGTATTAGAGCTCACTAACAACACCGAAATCCTTGCCTTGTTGATTTATTTCCAAAGGAGGCTTCTTAAGACATGCAGTTCCTGCCTTTAGGGAAAACTCAACAAGATCTCTGTCAATCTCCATGGTCATGTTCGACCTCCGCTTTCCACTATCCCCTAACGGACCTCTGGCCCCTTCAACCACGAGTATACAATTCCTCCCGTAAAACCTTGATCAGCCTATTGAACCCTTCAACGGCTTTCGTTAGCTCGCGATGATCGCATTCTACTGTAGACTAATCTACAACTGTTTAAAGCATATGGAATCTGCAACTTCTCTAGCAAACTTATGTATACCATTTATGCTTTTTCATCTAAAGGGCCTCTTTTCCTTTTCACCCTAACTGGGGTTTGGACACATCATCAACATCCCTCACTATTCTGGTGGTCTACATTCCCTAGACACACCAAAAACATTCTTTCTTTATATTTATCGCTCCTTTCACTCCGCAAACTCTACTTTCACTCTTGACATCCTTCATGAACCGCAGATGGTCCAATTATGATCTCTATGTTTGACGTTCTAACAAATTTCCCGTGATTATCGTTTCAGTGGACTATCTCGTATTTTTTATCCCAGCGAACTACCTAGGTCGTAATAGTCGAGCTATGGTCTTACACCCTAAACCTATTGGAGGTGTCGCCTTATAGAGCCTACTGACCGCCACTACGGTGTTACTCTATGGAACCTAATGATCGTCAATATCATTTTATCATATATCCACCTTGATGCTCAAACACTGAAGTGTCCCCCTCGCAAGGCCCAAAGCTTCACACATCACGATTTGTTCCCTGCAATATCAGATGGTGGAAATTGAAATGGAATTCTATTTTTCCTTTCTCCCTATTCCTCCATCCATTCCGCCATTCATCGTCCTAACCTTGATGCTCGATCACCGTAGTGTCCCTTCTGCAAGGCCCAAAGCTTCACACATCATGGTTTGCACTCAATAATACCATATGGTAATATCTAACAGAATCACTCTTTTCCCAATCCTAGCTTCTTCTAACCGGTCAATGTTTCCCTCACATACCATGCATACACTAATCAAGCATATAGTAAAATTTACCTACTGACAACAATTAGCACATAACTAGCATGATCACATAACAACGTTTATTAGTCAGGAGACAAAGTGCAAAAACTCACATGATGTTTTCTTTCATCCTCAACTTAGCTTTTAAGAACGCTAGAGCCTCATTCATCTTGGAAACTAAGCATGACAACCATGTATTGGTTAAACTAAATGTGTTCAACCTTTAAGACCTAGAATACACAATTATTCAAAAGCTTTGAGAGTTCTTACTCTACTTATTTTATTCGATTCACAAGTACAGAGAGATAAGGAAACTTACTGATTCTTCAGTTTCTCCCTTACCATACTTAAATTCACACCTCTAGTATGACATGCAAAGCTTCCTTCATTTGCATCCTTTTCTTCTTCAAAACGACTAAAGAAGATGATGTTATAGAGAGGAGAATATTTATATACAGAATTGAGAAAATCATGTCTCTACTCACGCCTATATATGCTCTTTGGGCATGGTCTTCACTAACTATTCTGTCCATTTACTTTTAATCATTTTTTCTCCCACTTTGGAACCAGTCGGTTCCAACCTAACTAAAACAGAATCCAAATCCAACTATTCATAATTCAGCTACTAAAATTTTCAAATCTCCCATCGAAGTTTGAAAATTTACTAGTCCTTTCAATTAAATCCTAGCTTTCCCAAATTTTGTGTCAATTAGAATAATTGGGTGTTACAATTTTGTTTAAATACCCTAAGGGTGGATAAATATAATGATATATAGATATATTATCTTTGCTGAACAATTTAGTACTTGGTTTAGCAATATATTTTGATGCTAATATATTATGCTTGTTTTCTAAATGTTTTTATATATTGAAATCAAATTGTTTTAGCACCATTGAGCTTTCAATACTCAGCATGTAAATATGTTTGTTTTCATGCGCAGGTATTAGGTGACATTTGAATTGCTCGTGTAGTTCGTTGGCATCCAAAGGTATACATCTCATCCCAACAAAGCCCTTGTAATGTTTGTTTTAAAATTATTAAGTAAATGGCATGCACCTAAGTCAATAAGGAGCTTATTAGTCTCAATGATGTTACGAGTTGTGGGTTACATTGTGGGACATGTTTTGGTCATTTTGTGAACTTTCATGATTGATTTATTTCTAAATATGGTTTGAGGTTAACAAAGTATTAATTGTGAATATGTTGATGTTTTGATTTAGCTACCATGATATTAGAAGCTTTGAATGTTAAATTGATGCATATAAGATTGGTGTCATTTCGGTCTAAGTTAGGTACAATCGGGACATCAATTGCATGGCTTAAAATGTGCATTATAAATAATTTTGCATTAGTGTCTCGAGACATTAAGAATATGTCTTGAGACATTAGTAGTAAAAATGACCATTTTGTGCAACTCTAGGTAAATGTCTTGAGGCATTAAATCTTAGTCTCAAATGTCTCGAGACATTAAGACATGGAGGCCATTGTCTCGAGACCATAAACGTTAAAGCTAAGGGTCTAAAACAGGAGAGCTAAGGCTTGAGACTTCTTTTGAGAGATAAGGGTGCAAGTCTTGAAACATGAACCCTATTGCCCTATTGTATGGAGGCAACATAGCTCAAAGCAAAAATACTAAAATAGAGGAAGCATGTCTCGAAACATGGCTTCATTATCTTAAGATGCAACTTTCCACTTTGGTCATTTGAGTTAGGACTCATGTCCTAACTCTATGTTTGACCCTAGGTCACTATTTGTGGGCCCATTTGACCTCATGTATGTGCAATCCATTTATATAACTTGAAATGTATGAATTACATTATGTTTAGCAGTTTAATATTAATAGAAATGAATGGCGACAGTTTGAGTTGCACTAACAACATCCAAGTCAGGTGTGGAGTGCCACAATGAGAATGTAAATTTTCGTGATAAATAAGAGGTTCATAGAAACTCAAAGTTTCACTAATTGTTTAGTAAATTATATCTCATTTACCTAAGTTATGGTTCACATTCTAAAGGAAATTATAATTAATATTGCATTATATTAAAGTACTTAGAGTACTCAGTTAAAATCATTTCCATTATTCTTTGAAATATGTGAGGCATTGTTGGGAGTGTAATGTATTTTAAAGAATCTCACATCCCTTAGTGAAGCCCCTTAAGTTTTAATTATATAAAAATATTTTATATTGGGCTTATAAGAGCCAAAATAAGAGGATAGGCACTTGTGTACGTGAATTGAGCTAGAAAACTCAATCGAGTGGGAATCAGTCGATCCCCGCTAACAATACAAGGCCTACTCTATTTTTATTCTTGATTTTACTTTATTAATTATTTTGGTCAAATGAGCTTATCTGAAATTCCATGATTTTCTCAACAACTAAAGTTCAAATTTCTAACATACATATTTTGCTAAATTTAGGCATGCATGGTGCTTATAAATACCATCCATTGCCAACCTTCTAAATCATCCAACATTGAGCATGCATGAGCTTCTTGATTCATTCTTCATGCCCAATGTTTTCTTTTTGAAACAAAAGTGATTGTTGGATCCTAGGGGATACACCATCCATAAAATATCATTAATGATAGTGCTAGTTACGCCTCAATCATGCAACCACCCTTTCACTTTGACCCCTTTTTTACAACATTGGGTGTATTGTGTATGCACATGTCTCAGATGCAAAGAGAAAGAAGCTTTATGTTAAAGGCAAGAAATGTGTCTTTCTTGGTATTAGTAAAAAATCCAAGGCATGCAAGTTGTTCATTCCATGAACAAAGAAGATTATGACTAGTAGTAGTGTTGTTTTTTTATAAAGAAAACACTTGGGAATAAAATGAGAAATTACCTACTCAAGTTTTATGTGATGATGAAGTTGAAGGAGTAGCTTTATTTTCTAAAATTCCAGCAAATGCTACTCTACTAACCATATAAGTTTTGACAACAGGAGAAAAAAATTAGTGCGGTAGCTCAAGCACGTCATCTTGTTCAAAAAGGCCTACATGGATGCATAACTATGAGACAACTAAAATTGACACTAAAGATGATGCAATTACCCATTTTTCACTTATTGTGATTATGATCCAACAACTTTTTAAAGTGCTATCAAATAACCAAAATTGAGGTTGACAATGGATGTTGAAACTAAAGCCATTGAAAGGAATGATATGTGGGAGCTAAATGACCTTCCAAAAGGTCACAAAACCATTGGTGCCAAGTGGGTTTACAATACGAAGTTGAAGAAAAATGGTGATGTTGATAAGTACAATACAAGATTGGTGGCTAGAGGATACAAGCAAAAGTATAGTGTAGACAATATAAACATTTTTCTTTCCATTATAAGATATGGCTCCGTTGTATCAATAGACTAAACCTTTCAAATTGTTTCCCTTCAAAAATTTAAGAAAGTCAATAATTGTTCGTTCTACGATGTTTCAATATAAACGAAGCATGGGAGCTTTCAATTTAAGGGAGGATTTGTTAAAAATTGTTAGGTGAATAACAACATATCTTTAAAACTTTTTTTTTAATTTGTTACAATTTTTTTATTTTTTTATTTTTTAATTAATTTAATATTTTTAAAAGAATGTGAACTAAAAATGCCAGATTATTATTTCAATGAAATATAAAACTCTTCTCTTTCTCTCTCTCTCTCTCTATCTATCTATCTATCTCTATCTCTTCATACAAATACTTAGTGTCACGGGGTAGAACTTTAGTTTCGCAATTCATGCGACCTTAGACAATCATTTCATTTCAAACACGCATAAGTCAGCTTAACCACCAAACAATTGAGGATTCACAAAGAATTCCTCCAATGCATCAATTTATGTAGTGGAAGCAACACAAATCAAAAGAAGGCTTAATGAACAGAATAAACACAAAAAAACAATGCACGAGAAGTGTTTGAGTAAATGCTCTCAATATCTTCTTTTTCACAAAGAATAATGAAACAATGGATGAATGGATGATTTACAAGTGGGGGGAAAGCTCTCTATTTATAGTTGAGCTCCCCCAAAACTGATGATCTAGATCAAGTTACATCGACGAACGATATTAAACCTATCCTTACAATTAAGGATTTACAAGATTTATAATATCAAATCACATCTAATCTTACAAGATATGATTTCCCTTAATCTTCTAAGATTAGTTTCCCTAATTACCAAGGTAGCCTAACTTTTCATATTCGCATCATTGGGCCACCCAAGCTTCAAATGGACACGCTTCTTCAACACCTCTTTGAATCGAGCCAACTCTCGTGGGTCAAATGATCCCTATCTAAACAATAGTCCTCCATAGGATGTATTTTGTGTGATGGTCACAGGCTTTGAACTGTGACCTGTGACATTCCCCCCACCCATTCTCGTAACGCCCTCATTGTGCCTTCAGAATGGCACTGACTTGATTCACCTCGAAACTCTCTTGTCACCTTAGCTCCTTCCTAATTAGTCTCACTATTGAGTCATCCCTTCATTCGAAACTTTTGCCTCGGCTTTCATCACCTCTTAACTTAAACTGTCTCACTCATTAGTACATCTCGTTGGCAAGAAGCCACGGCTCTCACTTGCCTACATTCTGACTCGCTTCGATTAGAATCTTCTTGATTCTCACAACTAGGCTTTGGCATGAACACAGTCCCTCAGCGTTATTGCTTAAGAACTTTAAAAGGGTCTTTATGGTCTTTCCAAGCCAACAAGTTAGAATACAAAACACTATCAAAGTGCTTGAAATGTACCTTACTCGCAGCATTTACTCTGGTCAACTGTCCAATTTGCATCACCACTTTCACAAAGTCTGATGCACAACCCCCCTCTCCCATAGGTGGTAGCTCCTTCAATAAATCAACAGAAATGAGTCTCATTGATCCTAACTTCAAAGTTTACATCGCTACTTCTTCCTCTAAGTCTAATGCACAACTTACCTCTTCCTTAGGTGAAAGCCTCGCCAACGACTCAGCAAACTCCGTCGCTTTCCTCGAATTGAGTCTCATTGGTCCTAGCTTCAATGTTTACATCGCTACTTCTTCCTCTAAGTCTGATGCAAAACTTACCTTTTCCTTGGGTGGAAGCCCCTTCGATGACTCAACAAGCTTGGATGTGTCTTTTCTTTGACCACGGCTAAATTGGATTTCTTTGGACAGATTCGCAACTCATATAAACCATGGCACAAGAAGTATTTCACTCGCTTCTTCTTGTTCCTCTTTGCCCTTTTGGCTTTGATTATTCCCTCACTCAAGCCAAGCTTCTTAGGCACTTTGTCTGACCCATTGTCTCTTTCGATAACAGGCTTCTTCAAACATTTTTGCAACCTATATGAACCATGACACAAGAAGCACTCCATTGGCTGCTTCTCACTTTTGGCCTCCTTGGCTTCGGCACCCTTTACGCTCGACCCAAGTCTCACGGCCTTACCTTCCGGCTTCTTATTCTCAGAAAGCATAGATTTCTTCAGACATTTTTTCAACATATATAAATCGTCGCAAAGAAAACTTTTGATCTTGCCCCTCTTTTTGTTAGGTTTTCTCTTCTCAACTCGTGGTGTCCCGTTACCACCATCGCCATTACCATTGCTATTATCTCCTTCATAGTTCCACCCACATACACCCCTTTTCTCGAACTCGAAAGACTCAAGCTTGTCTTTCCCTAGACCCAGCTTGACCATGGAATCTGCTACCATCATGGCTTTCGACAGCTCTTGGGCACATCCTCGTTCCAATTCTTGTCTGACCCACGGCTTTAACTCATTCTTAAAAGTAAGAAATGCCCTAATCTCGATCACATTTGAAATTTGAAGCATAAGCTCATTGAACTCTCGAAGTCCAATAATGTCAATGCCAATGCCAATTCCAACTAAGCTAAGACTCAATCAACTCCTTTATCTCTCTTTTGTCTACATAACATCTCTAATATTACATAAACCTTCATGTCTATATTTCTATATGCCTCTTGGTTCAAAATAATTTTTCTATACACCTATATTCTCTCACTATTTATTTTCTTTTTCTTTTATCGTAAAAGGAGTCAACATATTTATTTCATGGCATAATGACTTATTTTGTCTTCCAACTTTACAAAAAA
>CM025255.1:17210639-17221745 GCA_013677275.1 Gossypium schwendimanii | reverse complement strand
GTTAGAATTAAGTGACCCGAATCATTATTTAAATAAAATACAGTGGTAAAATAAAATAAAAGTAAAATCTTTATAGAACTATACTTATTTTATTTTATTTTAGAATAAGGTTTATTAAACCTTATTAAACTCCATCTATTTGATCTTGATTAGAATAAGGTGTTTCAATCTTACGACACTCCTATTAGAATATGGTTTTACAAGTCTATAAATAGACATAGTCTACTCCTCTTGTAATTATTCGAATTTGACATAGTGAATTTTCTTCTTCTCTGTCCGTGGTTTTTTCCCAAAAGGGTTTCCACGTAAAAATCTGTGTGTTCTTCATTTTTATTTTTCTTTTCTTTGTGATATATTGTCATTACCGACATTCTATTTTTATAATAACATACTAGATGCAAAGGAATTGAGGGGGCATCCTCTGATCCAAGCTATGAATCGAGCAGAATGGATGAAGATTCTAGTCATGTTGATAAGGTTGATGATCTTTGCGTTCATCGTTAGGATTTTCATGATTTAAACATGGAAGTTTCCATTGTTGCTAAAAATAAAATATAGGATGTCTATAATTTGAACATAGAATTGGATCCAACAAGAGGTATACACTTCACAAGCATTGATGTATTGTTTGGTTATTATAAAAAAAACATGCCAAGTTTAAAGGATTCAATATAGTGGAAAGATATTTATGTAAAAAGGGAGGTGAAGTCCCTAGGTATACTTTCTTAACTTGTGATTAATGTGGCAAATTGAGTGATAGAAGTTGTAGCAAGGGAATTTTTTCTAGTGCAAGGATCAATGATGTATTAGATGACGATGGGACCTAACATGTAACGAAGGTAGTTACTGATCATTCTAATGAAATTCTTTTTAAGATGTTTAGGTTTATGTTTGCATATAGGCATGTGCTAACCGATTAAAGAGAAGCCTTGGAGCAAATGATATAGTTGGCCTACTAATTTGAAAGAGTATTAAATTGGTCCAAGTTCATTTAGGTGGTCCTAAAGAAATGGATTGTTTACTAGAGGGGTGTAGGAATTTTATTCATATCAATAGTAAGTCGATCCTACGAGAGAGGGATGTTGAGTATTTGTGCAAATTTTTTTTGAAATGTAAAATAGAGACAGGGACTTCTACTACAAAAGTACCTTGACAGCGATAGAATATTGAAAAATATCGTTTGGATCCATCCTTAGAGTAAAACAACTTATGAGGACTTCATGATCTTTTCATTTGTTTTGTTTGTTGGAATTAACCGCAATGGTCAATCTATCATATTGGATTGTGTTTTGGTTTCACGCAAAGATGTTGGAACCTTTAGGTGGCTATTTACAACGTGGCTCTCTACCATATGTAACACCCCTCAAATTTTTATATTTTAAAAGCAGTTATAAATCAAGATAGTGTACAATTGATTTCTCGATAAACTTAAATAAGAAAATGAAAGTGATAAAAGAGAAGATTGACGAGTACCAAAGAAAGTTAAATTGAAAAGTATGTTGTAGTATACTAAATTAATGTAAGGCTTAACTCGTAAAGATGTAAAAAATTTTGAGGTTCAAGTATAGTTATTTGAAATTTGGGGGAATGAAGTATAAACATGAGAAAAATTGAAGGACCAAAAGAGAAAATAAACCAAATTTCTTGACATGAAATTGATGTGTAGGGGCCAAATTGATTAAGTAAAGAAATATGAAGGATTAAAGTGTAATTTTACCAAAAGTGAATAGTGACTCAATGATGGAATTTTGAAGAAACATGAAGTATAAAATGACCATTACTCAAATTAGATAATTATATGGTGTAATAATTAAGAAAGAAAAGTGTTAAGTTATGATTGGTTGAATATTTTATTATTTAATTAATAAATTAAATAAGTTATTTGTATGGAAACATGAAAAAAATTCTTCATGCTTCAAGTGCCACTTATATATACATGAAAGGGGACTTTCATTTCTTTACAATTTGGTCCCTTACAATGAAATCTCACTTTTTCTCCCAAATTCCTTGAAAATTTCCTTTGCCACCCAAAAGAAAAAGTGAAGTAGAGATACTAGAGAGTTAGAATATTTTCTTGAAAGAAAGAAATTGGAACTGGAAGTGGAGAACGTTGTGGACAAAGTGAAGAGGTTAAAGACATAAGGTATGTACTTTAAGAATTGTACTTTATTTAATTTTAATCAAGTATAGATTATGCTAAATAGTTGAATAAATTATGAATAAGCTGAAATTATGTAATGAGTTGATTTGATATATTGAAATAATAGTTAAAGGACTAAATTATAAAGTGTACAAAAATTTATGATTTAAATAAAGTATTAATATAAAGAGTTTAAATGATGTCTTAGGTGTTAGTGAATTAATTACAAAGAGATATTAAAGTGAAATTATGGTAAATAATGAATTTTCATGATGCTAATGACTAAACTGTAAAGTTTGAGAAACTTAAAATTAAAAATAATTAAAGTGAAGCTCATAAAAATCAAATATTTGAAGTAAGAAATTATAATGAATTATTTGATTAAAGTGTTATGTGATAGTGAAATTGAATGAAAAGTGAAGTTAGAAGGACAATTATAATAATTATTAAGCTTTTGTAATGTTAAGGACTAAATTGAAAAATAATTAGAAATGACTAGAAGTATTAAAAACATAAGAAAGTGATTTATAGTATAGGTATTTATTATGTTTTAATGTGCTCATTAAGTGAGAATAAAGAAGAAATAATAGAAATATTGTAAACTATGAAAAGAAAGAGATGAATTATAGTATGTAAAGTGAAAATGTAATTAAGTTTACATGAAAGCTTTAAGGGACTAAATAGAATAATAATCAAAATTATAATATTATGTACAACCAAATTATCTTGTATAAGAATCTAATATTTTGATAAGTGAAATAAATGTTAAATGTTGATTTGAGTGATAATAAGTAAAATTTTCACTAAAATAGTTTTAGACAGCAGCAGTAGTTCAACTTTGAAAATTCACCAAAACTTTTATAGATCGATTTAAAGGTTTAATTATATATATAATTAAACCTTACTGAGTCTAGTTTAGCATAAAAGAAATGGTGTAAGTAAAGGAATATTAGATTATGAGATATATGAATTTTTGTGAGATAAGATCTGAATGTTTTCATGTTCCTCTCTTTTGACTTTGAAAAATTATTTCAAATTGTAAAAAAATCTTTAGGAAATGAAATTTATATGCTTAAAATATATGAGTATGCTTTTAATGGAAATAAATGGAAATATTATATGAGTCACATACTGAAAGATGATTGATTTTTAGAGAAAAGTAAAACAATTTACTGTATTAATTGGCATAAGAGGAAATTATGAAAAAAATTATGGTAAAAATGTCATTGAGTCTAGATTAAAAAAAAAAAAGTGGATCTTAATTTGGAACACTTTAGACCAAGATATAAATAATTTAGTGACTACTACTCAAGTGGGCAATTTTGCTAAAATTATGTAAATAGTAAAATTGAAATTAATGTTGCATATAGGCATACAATACTGAACGCCATAAATTCTCGTATAACTACATGTACATAAAGGATGAGGAGGAGGAAAAATAATAGAAGAGTTATAATGTTAAGAAATTGTTGCAAATGATGGATTTACTAATACATAAGAGTAGTATAAATGATTTGTTGAAATATTAAGTGAACAATTGTTATCTGGTGTATTAATGGAGTTATTTGTAATAATTTAATAGTTCTGTAATTTTATAATTTGTTTGAGAAATCATATGATGTTGAAATTGGAAATAGATGCATATGAATAATAGTGAATAATATGACATAGTAATTAAATTGCAAATAGGTCTTAAATGACCTATAAATTGTTGAAAGAGTTAACAAAAGCTCAAATAAAACTTATAGTGAAATCGAAAATTTTATATTAACTACAAATTGTTCTATTAACTTGATTAGGAAGAGTATTTGAACTAAATTTCTCTAAAGTTTCTTTGGCAATGAATGTAACATTTCGATGCCTGAACCCGAGAGGTGAGTCGGCTATGGAGGTGTTACATGAGATATTCAACCTTATTACATTTTGATAGACAAACGTGAGAGCATAAAGGCAATGATAAATGAGGTGATGCCAACATAACTCACAAACTCCATACATGGCACATCTATAATAAACTTCCTACAAAGCTGAAATTCATTGTTGATTATAAGGTAGTGAAGAAGGAATTCAAGGCCACTATCTAAGAAAGCCTAACCGTAGTTGAATTTGAGATTAGGCGGGTTATGTTTCTCAATAATCATGGCTTAGATGGAAATGAATAGTTACTTAATTTGTATGAAGAAAGGGATGTCAGAAAAATATGACTGAAAAACAAAATCGTTAGCACTGACTGGAAAATAAACTAAGCGTAAATAAAAGAAAGAATCATCGTGTTATAGAAGAACCATTGCCTTAGAAGCAAATTCGCCTTGATCAGTGTACACCTGAATAAGGAAGGTGGAACACAAATGGTATTACTTTTCTTTGAGGAATCGGGAAATAAGATATAAATAAAGCTTTAAAGCTTGTCAAAAAAACTTGGCCAGAAAAATCACACTAGTTTCAATTCTAGGAAAGGTTGGAGGGGTCACAGAAGGTCCCGCTTAAAATCCAATCTCATAGACAGAATTTCCTCTAATGTAATTTTAGTAAGATGCCAAAGATGAGAGAAACTCTAATTTTGTTGCTTGTGAAAAATGAGGAGAAATGACTTCCTATTTATAGGATTCTCAAAGGGGCAAAATGGTCTAAAAAATTAAACAGCCATATTGCAACGGTTAGATTCCAATGATCATATTGTAATAGTTAGATTTCAATGACCATATTGTAACAATCAGATTTTTGCATTACCAACATTCTCCCACTAATGCAAAAGAATTGGAATTTTTTGTAAACACGCAAAAAAGATAAAATGTGAGAAGAGCAACAGTGAAATTAGGCACTTAAGCACTAGTATCTAATGGATTTGAACTAGTACGTAGTGAAATGAGTGATTCTTTTCTTTAACAAGTGAACTAATCTTGAACTTGTTAAGACAGAGGTTAACTCATGACATACGACTAATCTCAGATCCAATTGATGTTCCACGATTGATCAACAAGTTTTAGCTAATACACGTTGGGATGCTAGTAAGTGCTCAAGAAAGACTACCCAATGTTTTTCATAGAAGGTGGCTAGTTTTTCACACTTATGTAGGTGATTTCATCAAGTCTATCTTAATATAGACCACCCTAATCAAGATTATGAAATCATTATGAACATTTAATAAGCTCATCCTATAACACCCATAACCTAATCCGATCGTCGGACCCAAGTTACAGAACATTAAAGTCATAACCAAAATAGAACACATTCAATTCACATTGATTATCTTAAATAAAAAAATATAATACTTCATAAATGCATAATTATTACTCAAATATAAAAAAAATCATCCAAACATAGTCAATTCGATTTATGATTTACAAATATGTCATTTTTCAGATCATATATGGGCTTATGTATACTCCACTACCATCCATAATTTAATTAGGACTAATTTGCAACATTCTCCAAATTTCAGTTCAATTATATATCAAAACAATTCAGAGCTCGATGTAATTATCATAATTCAATAGTCAATCATTATTCATAGCATATATGCGAAAATGGAACTTAAATCGGGTCTACGGGACCTTAAAATCAGTTTGGAAATGAACAGGGACTAAATTGAAATAAAATAGAAAATATAGGAAAAACTAAAAATAGTGGTCAAACACCTTTGTTCCCAGACCGTGTACAATTTGAAATAAGGCTACACGGTTGTGTCTCTAGGTTGTGTAACAAACTAAACCCGTGTGAACAATCCTGCACCTAAAATCAACAAGACACACGGCTGTGCGGGGAGGCCGTGTGTGGCACACGACCTGTAACACCCCTAACCTGTCTTCGCAACCGGATTAGGGTTACAGAATGTTGTACAAAATAGAACTTTTAAATTCAAAAAATAAAAAAATAATTCAACTTAATTATAAATTCAATCCATAGCAAACATACACATTTGGGCCTTAAATCAAGCTATTAGGGCCTTATAAACAATTTATAAGTAATTGGGGATCCATTTGAATAAATCAGAAAATTTTGAGAAAAACATGAAAATTTGTGAAAAAAGGGGTCATACGGCCGTGTGACTTAGCTCAGATCGTGTGACTCCAGATATGGCTATGTGGCTATCCACACGCCCGTGTGGCGATCTACACGCCCCTGTGACTACTCCACACGTATGTGTGCGCAAACCGTGTAACTCTCTGAGACCGTGTGGCTCGGGGTCACATTTCCGTATCGCCATGCCGTATAGCTCTCTGTGCCCTTGTGAACCAACCTGCACCCAAAATTTTTAAGACACACGACCATGTGACAGCTCGTGTCCTAGGCCATGTCCTTCATAATTAGCCCTTAAAATAAGGCATTTCAAAGCTAAACCTTACCCAACAAGCTACTCCATTTATACACACAATCAAAGGAATTCAACATCTTCAAAACACTCATAAACATACCATTTCAATCAACCTAAATCTTCTGACCAATATGTCATTCAAAGGCACCTCATTTCATTCTAAAACAAGATCAATCATGCACAAAGCTATAATGCCACCTATCAATCATATAGCATAAGTGTAAAAGCTACCTAATGTTAACCATTTTCACCATAATGACCAAAATGACCATTTTCATAAATTTTTTAACACTTACAAGCCAACTACTATATATACGTATAGTCATTTACAAAAGTAACCAAAAGATATAATCTTTCCAAAGCATTATAAGTTCAAATAAACAAAATATACACACAAAAGGCATATTCATACCAAGTTAATCATTAGCATAGTTAAAAACTTCCATTATATAAAGTCCTATACATGCATTTATAATCATAGCCAAAATAACCAAAAATTGCCAAAGTGATTGTTGGATAGTGTGATAAAACTTCGATAAGATTCCAATCAATCGAGCTTCTAATGATCTACGAAACAGAGGAAGAACAACTTCGTAAGCAACTAGTGCTTAGTAAGCTCACATAAACTTAAAAAATAACTTACCTTTTTCCAAATATAAACTATGCATAACATCATTACCATGCTCATAAGATTAATAAACTCCTATTTTCATCACCAAACTCACAAGTTAATAAGTTCATACATAATTCATATACTTTCAACCCTATCATGGAACATATCATGAATGGATTCCCATATAAATACCACTCATCAAATATTTATTTACTTCTATTTTCATTCTAGTTGCATTCATCAAATTTAACTTTTCATAAGATTATGAACAATCATCAATTTGTATACATAACTTTCCATTAACCTTTACTTACCCGTTGAACCATTTAGAATTACATCGGATACTTGAGAATGCTCACACATAGTGTGCCTTTTCATATAACCATAACTTTTCCTTTTCATTAATGCTCGCACTAGTTGTAAAATGGGCATGCTCACATGAGCTGTGGGTTGGAATGTTAGCTACACGATGCTGCTCACACAAGCTATGGAGAATCCGTAACATATGTAGGGCCTCAGCCATCAGTAGGACATTCAAGACCAGCATCGGAAACCATATAACCTTAATGACATGTCATATGTATCCTAAGAATTCTTAAGGTTCAAACGGGATTATTTAATCGTCAATTATTAAAAAACATCAATATATTTCTAATTCAATTTATATTTAACACAATGTAACAGATAATCAAATCAAACTATCGTTAATAAGATTATAATTCATATGAAATTACCTAGACACTACGATTGTTTTGATAGAGTCAAAAACTAATCCAACACTTTAGCTTTGCCTCGATTTAAGTTTGGTTGTTGTGTATCTTGATCTAAATAGTAAATTAACTAAATTAAGTATCCCAACTGCACAAAAATCATCAATTCTAATTCATCTCCATTTTAATATAAAATTAGAAATTTACCCATAGCATTTTAAAATTTAATCAATTTTGTCCTCAAACCTTAAACTTGCAATTTAACCATTTTTAACCTAAACCCATGATAATTGATTCTTCGCTAAGCTTACATAATCTTTATTTTTCCATTAGTTCATACAATATATATGAAAATTATCAATTAAGCAATTTAATCCCTAAATATTATATTCATAAAAGTTCACTTAACAAATCATGTTCATTTAACAACCAAATTTAATTATTTTACACTTATCAATACAAACACATCAATTTCATTCATGGAAAAACCTCCAACTTTTAACAGTTTTGCAAATTAATCCCCGGGCTATGAAGATTAAACTAAAACGAGCTCAAAAACATAAAAAATCATTAAAAAAGGGGCTCAAACACATACCATGCAATGAAACAAGCCTAGCCAAAACTTCAAACCCCTTCTTCAATGGTATTTTCGGTTGAAACAAGAAAAAAAGAAGAAAAGGATATCATATTAGTGATTTATTTTAGGTTTATTTATTAATTACAATTCTACCCTTAGTTAATAAACTTATAAATAACTAAATCATGTCCATCATCGTCCACCACATTTATAAATGACATAATTACCATCAAAACCCATTAATTTAGATTCAATAGTTAGTTAATCCATTTAATTAATAGAAACCATATTTTTCATCTTTTCGGTTTAGTCCTTTTTTGCTAATTAACCAATTAAACTTTAAAATTTCTTAACGAAATTTTAATACGACTCTAAGATAACCCCATAGAGTCTAAATAAATATTAAAATATTTGCACACTTGTTGGAATCGTGGTCTCGAGACCACTATTTTTGCGACCACTAAAATCGGGTTGTTACACGGCCATGTGGTAGACCGTGTCCCAGGCTGTGTGCAACTAAAATGACTTCAAAACAAGTAATTTCAATAACCATTTCTTAGGTATCAAGCCCAACCATTTCCAACCATTTTCACCTATTCAAAACACATTCAAACATGTAAAAAACATTCCAAAAACATTCAACCTAAGTGCCTAACCAATGTACCTAATTGGTACCACAATTCAAACAGTTAGAATCTAAATCACATACATCATTTCCCAAATCACAAAACATAAATCTATCAAGCATTTCATAACCTTAAACCACAATCAAAACCAAACTTGTAAAGGCATGAATCTTACCACTTATATACATGTAGTCAAAACATACCAAAAGAGCCAAATAAACACAACTACAACATCACATAACAAAGCATGAAACAACATGCCTAATAAAAAAAATAAATTTAAACTCCTAGTACATGCCACCTATAACCTAAGTCAAAATAACCACAATTTATACCGAGTCGAAGAACAGATAGTGTGAGCTCTGACTTGAACTTTCAGTTGACATAAACTTCCAATGATCTGCAAAAGAACAAACACAACAATTATAAGCAAATATTTGATTAGTAAGTTCATATAAAGTTAAAATTAAACTCACTAAATGAAATCAACTTAAACAAACCATGCCTAACCACACTAATTAGCTCATATGTTTTGATTATCTCCTATACACCACAAATCTCTCAAGTTAGTGAGATCACAAATATAACTATATAACCTTATCAAGACATAATATTTATAAGTAAACATGCGTATAACTTCAATTCATCTACCATATGGTCATTTAACATATCACATTCCTTTTCAATTATCTATTTTAAAATTTTCCATTTACATATCAAATTTCATATAACCATCTTATATTTCCATTTATACTTAATAATCCATGGTTAAAGGGCTAACATTTACGAAACAAATGATTTTATCATGGCATAAAACATTACAAGTAAACACATTTAAAATTTAATTTCACCATCACTTATTCATTTTCATTTTTTTACCTAATGAATCAAAATAAATGAATGTCAATTACGTAGGAACAATGCTCAACAAGCTTCAGTGAAACTGCAATACATGTAGAATCTCAAACCATTGGTGTGGTATCCATCACTAATACATATTACCTGATAAATAATTATTCAAAGGATGTCATAGCGTCTTTCAGTGATGGTCTTAGTCCCATTTACCATGATGCCATAGCATCTTTCAGCCATGGTCTTACTCATTTCCGATATGATGCCATAGTGTCTTTCAACTATGGTCTTATTCATTTCTGACATGGTGCCACAGTATCTTTCAACTATGGTCTTACACGTTTGAATCGTGATGTCATAGTGTCTTTCAGCTATGGTTTTACTCGTTTTTCAACCAACAAACTTGATCACCATATATATAGATAGGTATTAAATAAAAAAATAACAACTATCTAATTTAACCATGTAATGTACCGACCTAAAAAAATTTGGCGATGGGCGCTAATCGAATTGATTGTTGAAAATTTGAAAACGGAGTTTCGATTTTATTTAAAAAAAAGGGAGTCGCCACCGATTTTTTTTTCTAGGTGTGATCGGGCACCTTCAATATTCTCTTTTAGAATAAAAATTCATTTTTAAACTTTTCTAAAAAAGATGTGATTTTAGGTCTACGTTAAAATCCAGAGAAAATTAGAGTTCGGGAGTCGGTTACGCGCGAGGAAGGTATTAGCACCCTCGCGACGCCCAAAATTGGTATCTCGTTAAATGAGCGTTGTCTTAATTTTCAAAAATGCGAGTTCAATTTAATATTTAATCGTGATCCGATTAAAACACGAGAATTTTTTTTAAACATGAGAATTTTGAAGCACGAATTTCTTTTTTAAAAAAACGAAAGTTTTTTAAAACACGAAAATTTTTGCAAACACGAGAATTTTTAAAACACAAATTTTGAAACACGACAATTTTTGAAACACGAGAATTTTTTTTCAAAACGCAAAATTTTTTTAAAACACGAAAATTTTGGAAACACGAGAATTGTTGAAAACACGAAAATTTTTAAAAATATGAAAATTTTTGAAAACACAAAAATTTGAAACACGGGAATTTTTTTTACAACTCAAATTTTTTTTAACTCAAAATTTTTAAAACACGAGAATTTTTTCTAAAAAATACCGTATTTAACACGAATCGACGATATTCACCTCGACATGGCAATGAAATCGAAGAATTAGTGTCAAACCGATTGAATTTAATATTTAATCGTGATCCTATT
>CM025255.1:17199848-17210539 GCA_013677275.1 Gossypium schwendimanii | reverse complement strand
TCGGTTCGTTGCCTTATGCATCAAAATTATTCGAATCTAAAAGTTAAAATAAAATAAAATTAAGAAACATAAAAAAATAAAAAAAAACTTAAAAATATGCAATAATATTAAAAACGATACAATATTTAAATATTTAAGCAAAATTAAAAGAACAAAAATTTACCAAAACCCAAAGTTATGGGTTGTTTGGACCTTTTTTCTACTGTTGGGCTGATGTTATTGGGCTGCCAAGGGACTAGGCTTGCTGGCTGTTGGAATGGGCCGAATCTGTTGGACTGCTACACTGGGCCTGCTGCTGGATTAGAGCTGCACGGGTGGGCTGCTGCTGGTGGGCTGCTGCTGGTCCACCAAATATGGCCTGCTGTTTTTCCTTTTTTTTTTCTTTATTTTTTTGGGCTACTTTGCCTTTTTTTTTAAAGGCCTGTTTCCCTTTTTTTCTGGTTTTTGGGTCGAGTGCGGGTTGGATTCGGGTCGGGTCTTGGGTCGTCCGGGTCGGCCCCAAAAAAATTGTTTTTTTCTTTCTTTCCCCTTTTTTCTCTTTTTTTCCTTCCTTCTTTTTCTTCTTTCTTTTTCCTTCTTCGTTCGGCCCCTAGTCCAAATTCACGCTACTGCGCCGTCACCGCTTCTTCTGCCCGTGGTATGACGGTGCCGGTACTCCCCCATTCTTCCTCTTCTCTCTTTTTTCTTTCCTTTCTTTTCTTCCTCTTTTTCTCTCTTTTTTTTCTTTTTCTTTTTCTATTCTTTTCCCTTCGAAAACTCGAAAACTAAAGGCGTCACCACTCCCTCCAGTCCACCGTTTGTTGTTCGATCTTTCTCTGCCCTAGGTGATCGTGGAAGAGGGCCAAAATTCCTTGCTAACTTTGTTTTTTTACTGTTTTACGGGTGCGGTAGCGGTGGCGATGAGTGTGGGATTGGTTGATTTGAGAGATTTTTTGCTACTTGAATTTTCTCTGCTGGTTTTTTTCTCTTGGTTGCCGAAAATTTTTTTCTTTCCTCTTCAATTTTTCTTTTTTAATGCTTCAAATTTTGTCCTCTTCCTTTTTGTTTTCAGGTGGCAATGGAGGTGGTGAAGCATGGCTAATTGGCGGTGTCAGGCGTGGAAGGCGGTGCAAGCAAGAACGCAGATTGGGGGCGGTCTTGTCATGCCCAGAAGGACCAAAATGCAAAGGGTGCAAAATTTCTGGGGTAAAAGTGCAATTTTAGAAATATATGTGGCCAATATGTAATTTTTAGAAATTTTAGGGGTTTGAATATAATTTATAAAATATTAGGGGTCAAGATGTAAATTTTGAAAAAAGTTAGGGGTCAAAATGTAAATTTGGAAAAGTTTAAGTGCTAAAATGTAATTTATTTTTTTTGTATTTTTCAAAATTTTAATATTACTATTGAATTAATATTTAACATTACTATGAAACAAAACAAAAAAATAAATAAAAATAGTAAAAATAATAACAAAAAATAAAAATAAAAATGGGCTAAAGCCCAAACAAGCTTAAAATCTAATTATTTAAAACCCAATTACCCAAACCCCACAGGCCCAACCATTGGACCCAATCATTAGGCCCATATGAGGCCAATCCCAGAAAAATTATAATTTTAAAAAAATACATATATATAAAATAAAATAAAACAAAACACGAACTATAGACCAGACAAAATTCAGTGATTAGATGTAACATCCCAGAATCTGGCGTTAGAAGTTTTGAGGTTTATGGTTAGGGACAATGAGTGGGTTGAACGTTTGGGTTCAGTTTTACATTTTAATGTCAGAATGGGCCTGCTAGTTTGGTGGTTAGTTGTGTGTTAGTGTATCTCTGGGTCTCGTGTTTGAATCCCTGTGAGGGTTTTTTTTTTGTTTATATTTTGATTTTATTTTAATTTACTTTAAAAGGGAAGTTATTTTTAAAATAGAAAAAATAAAATTTCACGTTCTTCTTCTTCTTCACTTTTTTTTTTCTTCCCCATCGTTCTGTTCTTTCCAATTTTAATTTTGTTTGTCTCTTGCTTCTTCTATTTTACGAAATTGTTACTTATCGTTCCGTCAAAGGAGATTGCTCTTGTGTGTTCCGAGTAATTAGATGCAAGTTAGAATAGTCTTGTGGAGGCGAAGTGGTTAATCTTTGTTGTTTGCAATTTCGATTTAAGGTGTATTTCTGAAACTATTGATTTTAAGTGTTAAGTGGTGGATTGCATGATATTCTGCATATTTTGGTATATTTCTGGATTTCCATGGGATGGGGATCATTTCGGTGTCAAAAACATGAATTTTAGGTTATTTCAGTGTGGTTTCATGACCACACAGGCGTGTGCGGCACACGGGTGGTCCACACGGCCATGTGCAATTGGGAATTTAGAGTTTTTGATGGTTTTTAGTTTCACACGATCTGGCCACATGGCGCGCAGGATCTCCAAACGGCCATGTGGCCCTATTTTGCAGAATTTTTTTTGAGTCATAAACTATTTGTTTTATGTTTCTGTGTAATCCAACCCTCGTTCAAGCCTCGGTAAGTGTGTTTGGGACTTGATTTAGTTCGGTTCGTGTATATATTTGTGTTTATGGGCTTTAATTTTATTGCTCGTCTATGTGATGAATAAGTATGAGTTTATTATTGTTGTTGTAACTGAATATTAGAATACAAGTGTAATCAAATGTGAATCTGTTCAACTAGATATGTTAATATCCTTTTCTGTATGTTGTCTGCGTAATGTGTGCATTGTTCCATAGCATGAAAATTTTGGCATCTGGTTATGAAGAGAAGGAAGACAGAGTTAGAAGTTTTAACTACGATACTTTTGTATAGTGGTTTACCGCACTATCCTATACGTTTATCAGCTCAGTTGTATACAGTTACTCAAGTGGCATAGTTCCACGTTGTGGTGTGTAGGGTGGATGAACCTATTATGGTTCTATGTGGTGTGCATGGTGGACGGGCCTACCATATCCCTTATGTGGTGTGCTGGATGGACGAAGTGGTGTTTGGTTGGTGGGGTGGGATTTTGACTTGTGCATTTGTTCGCATCTGAATATACGTCTATTTATCAGAACATTTTGTCTGTTTGTGTGAACTTCTTGTTATTGACAATATAGTTAATGTCATGTAATATGTTCTGATTATTGCGTATGATTGGAACATCATTTCTGTGGTTTGATATAGTGTTTGACATACTGATTGAAACTTTCGTAAGTGATATTTTTATACATATGCTTGTCTGAAGTATTTATGGTGTCACTTCGTCTTTTGCCATTTGTTCATGTTTCAGATTCACACTGAGCTAGCGTAGCTCATCTCTGTAGTGTCTTTCCTTTCAGGTACTTTCCGTGTTTTGGAGCTGGGCTCGTCATACTGGAGGTCTTAGAAAGATATGGGTTGATTCGGTTTAAATAAAATCTCATAAGTTTTATACGGTAAATTTTAAGTCAGTTTGCAAGACGAGTATATAATCTGTGGTACAAGTTTTTATGCTGGACTTTCGTAAGGTGTTATTTGGACTGAACTTTAGAAATTGTGCATTTTACTTTCGAATGTTTGACGCCGGTTTAATATTGTTTCAAACGTAATGAACAAAAAGGTTTTCTTGGTTTGAATTAAAGTTTTTGTTTCCGCCATTTTTGGTGGCCAATGTAACCTCCATGATTCGGTCTAAACTTCTAGGCCGGGTTTTGGGGTGTTACAAACCAAATTACAAACTTACCTAGACAGAAACGATTACGAACATGAAACCAACGACTATTCGGCTACTTTGGCTTTCCGTGACTTGAGTCCGTTTGATTAAATTATTGATCTAAATAATAGTTTTCATTCAATTAATCCCTTCAAAATATCAAATAATTAAATTTAAGCATATAAACCCTTCCATTATAAATTTACAAAATTACCCCCACATTTTACGCTTTTTGCAATTAAGTCTCTAAACCTGAAACTTTCAAATTAACCATATTTAATCAAAAATCATACTAGCCGAATTTCTTAGAGACTCACTACAGACCAAATTTATCACTATTTCACAAAAATTCCATGAAGTTTTACTATTTTAACAATTAAATTCTTAAACATTAAAATTACCAAAAATTCACTTAACAAAATACTTTTATTTAACTACTAAATTCATGAATTTATCAACTAAGTTCATAAATATATTTAAATAATTCATGGTAGGCCCCTAAACTTTTAAAAATTAACCCCCAGGTTAGCTAGACTAAGCTACAATGATGTCAAAAACATAAAAATAATGAAAAACAGATTGAAAAAAAAAAATACTTACAGGCACCCAATTATAGCTTGGCTGAAACTTAAGAACTCAAAAATGGTGTTTTCCTTTTACAATCGATGGTGGTGGTGAACTAATAAAGATGATAACATGTTTTCTTATCTTTTATTTTTAGTTTGTTTATTAAATTACTGTTTTAACCTTTATTAATTAATCAATTTAACATAAAACTATCACCTAACTGTCCATCATATAACCAAATGGGTAGGATTACCATTTTAAGCCCTTAATTCATGATTTTATAATTATTTCATATAATTTAACCTATAGCAATTAATTATTACAACTTTTACGATTTAGTCTTGTTTCTTTAATTGACTATCAAATCACCAAAATTTCCGAACCAAATTTTAATGCACCAATATTGTAACTTTGTAAATATTATAAAATATTTAGTAGCTCGATTTATAGAAACAAGATCCTAAAACCTCATTTTCCAAAACCACTTGACTTTGGGGACAAACCATTTGTACCTAACTATTTATTCACTAAGCAAAAAAATCAAATTAAAATTCAACATATTGTTATATTTGACTTGTAAATATTAAATAATAATATTTAAGGACTCATTTATCTGATTTGTGGCCCTGAAACACTATTTTTGACACCATTGAAAAATGGGTTGTTACACAACCTCTCAAATTTAAATTCAGTGAATTCATCAAGTCCGTATCAATAGCACCACTCAAACTCTGGGATATAAATTCATTAAGAGTAATAAATGCAACCTCACTTGTCAGTGAATTCATCAAGTCCATCTCAATAAGACCACCGGAACCCTGGCCATGAAATCATTAAGAGTAAGAACTCAACCTTATGCATGTAGATTGTTTACCATATGGATATGTAAAGTGTATACTATGAGTCTTTCCATGGTTTCACTTGACCTGATTGAACTTAGAGAACTAAGTTGGGTATCTACCATGAATTCCTTAACCAATGGGCTTAAGACCCATCCCTTTCGACGAATCAAAAATCATTTTCCTACTTATCCCTTTAGTTAGAGGATCAACTAGTTTCCTTTCAGACCTCAAGTACTCCAAAGTAATTACTCCATTCTTTATTAAATGTCTCATAGATTCATGTCTTATTCAAATATTCCTCTTCTTACCATTGTAAGCTTGCCTCTTAGCAATGCAAATTGCGTCTTGTGAGACACATAATAGAGTTATTGGAGGTGTCAATTTTTCACATAAAGGAATCTTTGTAAGTAGATTCCTAAGCCACTTGGCCTTCTGCTCGGCTAAGTCAATAGCTATAAACTCTGACTCCATCGTAAATGGAGCAATACAAGTCTGTTTAGTAGACTTCCAAGAAATAGTTGTTCCACTCAAAGTAAAAATACACCGACTTGTAGAGCTCACTTCATCATTATCAGTTACCCGATTGGCATCACAATATCCTTCTAGGATTGCAAGGTATCTGACAAATTTCAACTTCCAATTTATTGTACTTTTAAGGTATTTAA
Source organism: Gossypium schwendimanii (assembly GCA_013677275.1). Taxonomy (NCBI): domain Eukaryota; kingdom Viridiplantae; phylum Streptophyta; class Magnoliopsida; order Malvales; family Malvaceae; genus Gossypium; species Gossypium schwendimanii. The sequence continues at coordinate 17,204,802 of CM025255.1, read as the reverse complement.
GCAAATGCTTTAGAGCATTACAATGCTCATTGCTAGGATTATGGGTATATCTACTTAGTCTACTGACTACATAAACAATATTTGGCCGAGTGTAGGTCATCAAGAACATAAGGCTTCTAATAATTTTAGCATACTCTGATTGAGAAACACTATTTCCTTTATTTTTCAACAGTTGCATGCTAGAATCATAAGGAGTTCTTACAAGGATGGCATCAAAGCCATTAAACTTTTTTAATACTTTTTCTATATAGTGAGATTGATTTAAAGGAAATCTCTTTTCTAATTTAGTAACTTTAACTCCTAAGATTACATCTACCTCTCCCAAATCCGTCATATCAAATTTGGTAGATAAGAAATTCTTGGTTTTATTAATGGCTTCTATATTAATACTGAAAATTAACATGTCATCCACATACAGGCTTATGATGACACAATCAAAACCAAGCATTTTAGAATATACATATGCATCCGCAACATTAAAAATAAACCAAAACTAAGAATAGTCTTATGAACTCTCTCATACCATTGTTTTAGATCTTGTTTGAGACCATATAGAGATTTTTTTGAGTATGCAAACTTTACCTTCCATAAAAAGTGCCACAAATCCTGGAGGTTACTCCATGTAGATCTCGTCATCCAGATCACCATTCAAGAAAGTTGTTTTCACATCTATCTGATGTACCAACAAAGAATTAAAGCTAATATAAATAAAACACAAATGGTTGAGATCTTTCTTACGGGAGAGTATGTATCAAAATAATCCACTCCAAATTTTTTAGTGTACCCTTTTATAGATAGTCTTGCCTTATACCTTTTGTAACACCCCTACCCCAGCCTAGAAGTAATGGCCAAATCTGGGTGTGTTACAAAGAAGGGTTTTAAAATATATCTTTTAAGTTAACACGTATTGTTTTATTAGCTTACCAATTGGAGTCTTAATATCCGGAAAAACTTGAGTTTATAATCTTAATTGAGACCATTTTATGTTATCAAGAATTTGCAACAGGAGTTTAAAAAATTGTTTTATTCGAAGCCAAGCTGGTGTTTCCAAAAACCATTTGTTTACGTAAAGTGTTTTTGTCAACGTTGCAAAAAAGAAAGCAAAACAAAATCCAAATCCAAAAGTTAAAACCATACAGTCCAGAGAGTCTCAAAAATTACAAACTCTCAAGAAAAACTAGATTTTAAAATAAAATTAATATTACTAAATAAAAACAGTTTTCTGTCGAGTGGTCACCACTAAGCCTCTGTCGTACTGACCAGCCTAAGTCAGTGGATTACCTGAATAGAACAGACAAACAGATGTGAGTTTTCGTAAACTCAGCGTGTAATCCAACAGAAATAGTCATGCAATATACACAAAATTTCATATACAGTCAGATAAAGATCCGGTCCTAAGTCCATAACAGATATAGATATCAGAATCAGATAAACAGAACATATATACAGAATCCTACCCTCATCCTCTATATATCATTTCTAATCATCCCATCACACCATGTGGGGTTAAAAACACCCACCGATATCAACACACCATAGAGTGTCAATGCGACACATAATAGAATAATAAGCAGTTAAGCTGCCAGAATATAGGCGAAAGGTCACCATATAGATCACTTCTTCCACATATGCAAATCCCACCCCAACAACGATACAGAATACAGAATTAACAGAATTAACATGCTTAACATGCTCGTATACAGATAACATATATACTGAAACAAAATAGTCAGACATACATATCAGTGTCTTATACTAAAATAGAACAGTCAGACATACATATCAGTCTCCTACACAGATCAGACTATCAGAATATCAGATCATATGAATTAGGGTTTGGTTAGCCTTACTGACCCTACAGTTGGCCCACAGTAGTTCGAAATAACCCGTACGACCCTAGAGAAAATTTTAGAATCTTGAGCCCATATGCCCGTGTGGGCCCACATACCCAGATTGGCCTTGCCCGTGTGCCCCACATGGTCTTCCCAAAACCCACACGTTTGTGTGGCAAGCCCGTGTGGGCCTACACGCCCAACTTGGCCTAGCCCATGTGGCCCACACGACCACACTCACACTAACACACGGCCGTGTCAAATGCGTAGTCGCACCTTTGTCAGTCATAGGTCGTGTCTCGCACACGGTCAGCCACACGACTGGCCACACGCCTATGTGGCGTTGACAGACCCAATTTTTGGCTTTCGCTGAACCTTATTTTCTAGCGTTAAGGGTACACACTTGGTTCATTTTTGACGTGTAAGCAATCTCAAGCCCTTCAAACCTAAAAAAGCACCATCCAATCGATCAATTCCAAGTATCAAAACACCAATCTATCAAAACCCCAGTCCACATACTTAAAAAATTTACTCAATCGAAAGGCTCGATCACTTACCAAAACAGTTACAATAGTCCAAACACATTACACGATAGAAGATGAATTCTAATCCCCTTAATTAACACCTACACAAGAATTCACCACATTAACACACCCGAAACGATTCCTAGTTGCACAAAACATCAAGAATACTTACCCACCACAGCCTGAGTAGGGATTATCAAACCCAAAACACAGTGATTGAACAACAGTATAACTAACATAAATCAAAGAAAATGATTCCCAATTGCATAAAACTTCAAGAATACTTACCCACCACAGTCTGAGTAGGGGTTACGGAACCTAGAACACAGTGATTGAACAACAGTATAGCAAACTTAAATCAAAGAAAGAAGAAATAAAAAAAGAAAACGGTTAGAAGGGGAATTTGGAGAAGAAACGTCAAAATGTATTTGGAAAGAGAGAAAAAATAAAAATAATAAAAATAAGAAGATAAAAAAATAAAATTGATTAATTTGAACACAATCCCACTACATCTACTAACAACCCAACCAACTCAGAATTTTAAGTCCATCCAAACTTTCTTAGCCAACTGAAACAAAAATTATCACCCCTACTTACGCAGGGATTCGAACATAGGACCTTCAACACACTAACTCCTTACCACTCGAACCAGCAGACTCATTCTAACATGAATTTACAAACAATATAATATAAGCCCACCCGACAGGGATAAGACTTGGATCTTAAAATAACAAAATTTCCAAATGTGGGACTTGAACCCAATACCTCATACACACACCCAAAACACTTAACCACTAAAGCAGATACACACTTGTGTTAGGATTTACAGAAATAGAAATAAATTGTTCAAGGCATTACAACTCTACCCCTAAAAGAAATTTCAGGCTCAAAATTTACCTGACCCGATCAGATGAAGATACTGCTGACACATCGAGTCCTCTAGTTCCTACATGGCTTCCTTAGTGCCATGATTCCGCCACAGAACCTTAACTAACGGTATAGACTTCCTCTTTAGAACCTTAATATCTCGATTTAAGATCTAAATCAGCTCCTCCTCAAATGTCAAGTTTGGTCTAACCTCGATCTCCTTAACAAAGAAAACGTGAGATAGATTAGACCGATACTGCCTCAACATAGAGACGTGAAACACATCATGGATACGGTCCAACTCTGGAGGTAGCTCTAACTGATAAGCAACCGGTCCCATACCTTTTAGAATCAGATACGGCCCAATGAACCTAGGGATTAACTCTCCCTTACGATCGAACCGCAAAACTTTCTTACACGGAGACACATTAAGGAATACGAAGTCACCCATAACGTACTCAATATCCTTACTTTTCAGATCCACATAAGATTTCTGTCTATCAGAAGCCACCTTCAAACAATCTCGAATTAGTCTAACCTTATCTTCAGTCTCAAAAACCAACCCATGACCTAAAATCCGTCGCTCACCCAACTCATTCCAACATAGTAGAGTACGACCTTTACGACCATACAAAGCCTCGTAAGGTGCCATCTGAATGTTAGACTAGAAACTACTATTGTAGGCGAACTTAGCTAACGGTAGAAAATCCTCCTAATTACCTTGAAAATCAATCACATAGCTCTGAAGCATATCCTCCAGTATCTAAATCACCTTCTCAGACTAACCATCGTTCTGAGGATGAAACGTAGTACTGAAGTCTAATCTCGAACCCAGAGATTCATGCAGTTTCTTCTAGAACCGAGAGGTGAAGCGAGGATCCCTATCAGAGATTATCGAAACTAGAACCCCATGCAGTCTCACAATCTCAAAAATATAAAACTTTGCTAACTTTTTCAAAGAGTAGTCCGTTCGAACCTGAATAAAATAGGCGGACTTGGTCAATCGATCCACGATGACCCAAACAGAATCCTTCTTAGTGGGTGTCAAAGGCAACCCACTAATGAAGTCCATCGTCACTCATTCTCATTTCCATAAGGGAACCTTAACAGGTTGGAGCAAACCCGAAGGCAATTGGTGCTTAGCATTAACTTGCTGGCACATCAGACAATGAGAAATGAAATCAGTTACCTCAAGTTTCAAACTTAGCCACCAATACAAGTGACAAATATCCTAATACATTTTATTACCACCAGGATGCATAGCATAAGGGCTACTATTTGCTTCCCTCAAAATTAATTGTCTCAGATCGAAATCGTTCGGTACACAAACCTGCCTTCAGAAACACAGAACACCATCCTTATTAAGTCCAAAATTAGATGTGCTGCCACTCTCAACTTGACGAAACCATAAACCCACAGGTACATCCGCTAACTGCTTTTCTCGAATTTGCCCAATCCAAGTCGACTTAACTTGCAACTCGACTAACAAACCCCCATCATCAAACAAACTGTAAATTGAAAAATATATAGGATTTTTCCTATATAATTCATCACCTTTTTACTTAAATTTGTTGTTAAAATCTAGTAATTGTTTAATAAATTAATGAAATATACGAAAATATGAAATTAGGACATAGAAATTATTAAAATATGATTTTATATTTTATTATATAGTTTTCATGCATAAAATGGCTTATTTTATATTAATTTGAGCATATTATATTTTTAAGC
>CM025255.1:17153532-17190007 GCA_013677275.1 Gossypium schwendimanii | reverse complement strand
TTTTAAACATATGAACGACAGACAAACAAGCAAGATGACCGTAGATCCAAGCAAATATTAATAAAGTAGTTTAAACAGAAGAAGATCACACAGACAACGGGGAAGGAAAATACAAGGGGCGTGCTCAATTTGCTTTTACTTTTGCTACCAACATTCTTCTTGGGACACCAACTTCCGTACGCCATGGCCCCTCCTATGAAGATTGTTTTCGGATTGTTAACATTTGTCACTGTTGGAATGATAATCGGTATGTCTTTCCCTTCGATTCGAAAAAAAAATCTTTTTTTTTTCAACTATCTTTTTTGAAGTTTTAATTGAACTCTCAAAACCTTCGACTTCAAAACACGTTGGTGGTTAGCTCTTGTTCTTTTATGTGTAATTAATGTTTTGGTTGATTTCCCACTTTTTTTAATGGTTTCAAAATAATGGGTTTCTTTTCTTCCTTGAAATATGCATTCCAAAAGGGAGATTTAGCTGATCCGACAGAGATGTAATTGGTTGAGATTAGAAATGGGGTTTTGTTTTTCTTGGCTGGTTTTCAATTTTTAGCGATTTGGTTCTAATAATTTAATCCTATTTGTTCCAAATTTAGCTGCTTGTGAATTTTTATGAGCATGGATTGATGCATAGATTCATCGTTATTTTAAGTGTTAATGATATTGGGAAATGCAGGGGCTTTGTTTCAGCTAGCATTCATACGCGGGTTAGAAGATTCATACGGTATACTTTTCATCTTTCAATATCTTTTAGCAGTATATAGTTTTCTGTATGTTGGTTTCTCTAATTACTTGCTTCCCCTCTATGCTATTGTGCAAGAATCTGATTTTTATAAAAGTGAAGTTTCTTTGTTATGTTTTCTTCATATGTATGAACTATCCAACATAACTATTTTTAGATTTCATATTTTTCCTCATAGGTTTAATGAGTAGAACAAGACTCTTCAACAGTCTGAGTTTTACTAACCAGCCATTACAGTGTCCTAGTTTTTTTTTTCTTTTTTGTAAAAATTCCCTAAAATTATCTTTAAGCGAGCCACATTGGGGCTTTAATTGTTTAAATATGGGACCTTTTGCTTCTGTTTATGGATCATCTTAAGACATACCATAATAAAGGGGGGAAGTTATGATTTTACCATATCCAGTTATCTCTGATCAAGAATTATAGAGCTGTTGTAAGTTTTTTGTTCTTAGGACAAAAACATTTTCTGATGTTTCCTTAGACCGTAATTTTATTTGATATTGTTTTGCATCCCTCCTACTGTATTTCAGTACAATGTTTGAGATAGATTTTTGAACTTTTAATGGGCTAAACTTAGCCATTAGGCTTTACAATAAATTAGCATTTTAGGGTTTGGCAAATTGGTTGGTTAGGTTTAATTGTATAAATAACTTTTATAACAACATTTCAATCAGTCTTCAATAGAATTTTTGGTTGTTTCATAATCTATTGACTTCATCCTTTGTCCTAGTGTTCAAGTCTAAACCCATAACTTGTAGGATTTAAGTTCTTTCCTTAACTTTAGCACTGAAAATTTCAGAATCTCATCTAAAATCGGGTTTACTTCTTTGTAGGCTTAATTTACATTTCTAAGATTTGCTTTTGCATGGTATTGATAGATTTTGCATTTGAGCTTGACCACTGCAGGTTGCTATAATTAAATGTTGGTATTAACCAGGCCTATCCAATGAATGATTTGTACTTAAAAGATATGATTAGAAAAGCATCTTTTGGGAATTTGGAGAACTCATCCTTGTAAAATGCCGTTGCTCCCTTTATTGTGGAGCTTTGATTTTATTTAAATATTATGTTTTATTCACTCATTATTGAAGTATCTATTTATAGCTACTTAGAATAACCATTGGAAAATTTTCATTGATGATATAGACATATTTTAAATTTATCGGACATGTTTAATAGGTGATGACTTTCCAACTACAAAATTACATAGACGTCAGAGTGATGGATATCTTAAGTTGCCAAGAGGTTAGTATTGTTCTTTTTCGGTTCACAAACAATAAAGTTATCGAAATTTGTTTAACTAATTGGTATTGTTCACTAATTGAACTTCAGTTAAATTTTTTCTGTAAGTTCATTGATTTATTTTGTCTCTTTAAATTTTTTTTTTGTCAGGTATGAGTCACTGGCACGGTGACAAAGAAGCAGAAATTTTGCGTCTTGGATTTGTATGTTTTTAGTACTTTACTGCCTATCCTTTTAACCTTTCATTTTTAAATCTTAGGGATAAGTACGAACCTTAATTTTTTGATGAAATCAATTAAGTTTTAAAATTTCAATGGAGAAAGAGAATGAATAGAATAGAGAAAGCTTATATTAAAAGATTTCCATTTATAACTAGTGCATTGGACTTTGCCTTGTGTTGTTTTAAAATATTCTAAGCCATTTGCAGAAACTTAGACTTGCACGGCTTTATATAGAGAAGAACAATCACACATTCTTATTGCCTATCTTATAAGTGGAGTTTTATTTGCTCACAAATTATATTGGATGAATTACTATACCAGAACTTGAAGGCGATTGATGGAGGAAAGGAGGTTGGGAAGTCTCACTGTTTATATAATAGTGTGGGTTGAGTGGCTCTTTCATAATTTAACTTGGAGTAAATTGAGCAAACTTTGATACAAAGGTAGAAAGGAAGGTGGGAGCCTTTCTATGCATATTAGAGCCTGGCAGAGTATGGACTTAACCGTAGATGGAAATGAATTATTTTTGCTCTCTATTTGGATTTTGGATTTATTATACGGTTTTCTACTTGTATGAAACTGATCCAGAAGTTAATTCTTCTTACATCTTTCAAATTTTTTTATGAAAAACAAAAAAGTTTGACTTACTTTTTGTTCTGATGATGTAGGTCAAACCTGAAATAATAAGCTGGTCACCTCGAATAATTGTACTTCATAATTTCCTCAGCAATGAGGTATGTATGTGATCTATGATTGAGAATTGACTTTACACACTGTCAGTTTGATTCATGCAATGACTAGCTGATATAGAACAACAGCTAACTGCTATGTGATTAGGGCATTTTGGCAGCTTTAAGATTTATATTTATATGAAATTGTGGACAAATGAATAAATGAAGAAGAAGAAGAAGAAGAAAAAATTCATTAGCTGCAAACCTAGGATTCCTTAGGGGATGGTTGATTGCATCGCACAATGGTAAGAACAATGCAGCTAAATATCCCCAATCAGAGTTATGTCTCTCTACAAAATGCCAAAAGTAAAAGTTGATGTTTTGAGTCTTGAATTGTTAGATATATTTAGTTGTGGCAAGAAAGAGAAAAGAATATACTCATAATGATTGAGTGCCAAGTGGAAATGTATTTAGAGGCTGTAAAAGAAATTTTGCAAGGAAAGCCATTCTTTGTCTGTTCCCAAGGCAGGAGGGTTGAAGACTGATCCCTGTAAATAGCTCCTTTTGAATATCTGTGCTCTCCCACCGTTCATCCATCACCCGCTTAATGAGACTGAAGTGCCCTTCTTCATTGAGCACTACATATTCTAAAACAATCAAATTGCGCTAAGTTGAGCGGTTTGGAAATACTATATTTATGAGTAATTCAACGAAAGAGTGTTAAACCTACTGTTTTGTTCTTTGCAGGAATGTGACTACCTTAGAGCCATTGCCCGCCCTCGACTTCAAGTTTCCACTGTGGTAGATGTAAAAACTGGGAAGGTACATCTGAAAACTTCTTTTTTCCTTGAATTACTTGCTAATGGTGTAAAAATTTTTTGGGCATGTTAATTTCTTGATGATATATCAGGTTTCATATTTTATTGAGGTCATATATCTAAATATGCTTATGTCTGCATGTAGGGTTTTTTTTGGGTAATGTGTGATGCGTAAAATATCCACTTTTTAAAGTTCGCTGGAAGTTAGTGAGTGGATATTGTCTTGTTCTGAATTCGAGATTTCTTTATTAAGAGCATATGATCCTTTAAAACTCTATGAAAACTGTTCAAGCATAAAAAACCAGCCCTTATTTCACATATTTTGAAGTGGGTTTGACTTGAAAACATTATTAAGAAGCTGCTTGTGTTTTTTTTTATCTTTGCACTTTTGTCACTTTGAGTGGGTAAGTACTACGTAGGTGCTTCTACTGACCAATCAAACTTTGGCATTACTTTAAGGGTTCACTAAGATGAAGGGCCCTCTTTCTCATTATTCATTAGAAAGGATACTTAAGCATGAAGAACTCTTAACTATTATGAGTTTAGAGTGTAGCAGTTGGGTGGATTGACTTACCTTCTTTAGCTGCATCATGCATTCTAGTGTACATTAAAAAAAATATCTTCTTACATATTCCTGCAAGCCAAACTTCAAAAAGGACTCTTCCACTTGTGTTGCTATTTTTTAAGTTTTTAATGCTTTGAATAATGATGCTGAATGAAGACAGTTATATTTGTAAGTTTTATAAAAATATATATTTCCTACCTTTGGCCAATTACTTATAGTTTTAGGACCATATTTTTCATAGGAAGAATTGATCTTATTGCAGTTGTTGTTTTTCAGGGAATTAAGAGTAATGTCAGGACAAGCTCTGGTATGTTCCTGAGTCCAACAGAGAAAAAGTATCCAATGATACAGGTTAGTTTTCAAGTTACTTCCCTCCAACATAAATGTCTATATCATCAGTCCATTCTCAGATGAGGGTAATCTAGGGAGCCAAGAGAATGATTTTGATCCATCCTAAATGTTTTAATCCTTCTAGATTTTGCTGATGCATAATGCATGATGAAATTAGAGACAAATACTCTAATGTATTGAGGAAAAAACTCTCTCAAAGTATGTATTTCTTAAAAATATGTACAACTATATATTCATGAAAATTGAATCAACTTGTGGAAATAATATCTCTTAATTGGAATCTCTAAAAATCAGTTGTAATTTCTAAAGATACTAATTAATGCTATCAAATAATCAAAAGATTCTCAACACTCCCCCTCAAGTTGGTGCATAGATGTCTTGCATGCCTAACCTGCAAAAAAGATTATGATAAGTCTTACAATTGAGCCCTTTAGTAAAAACATCCTCCAACTGTTTTTCAGATGCTAGATAAGATAGACTTAAGGCACCACTGGCTACTTTTTTCTTGATAAAATGACGATCTATTTCGATGTGCTTGGTTCTATCGTGCTATACTAGATTTTGAGCTATGCTAATGGTCGCCTTGTTGTCATAAAAGCTCACAAACACCTTGAGTCATGGCCCTATATTCAGCCTCTGCACTTGATCGAGCCACAACACTTTGTTTCTTGCTTCTCCAAGTGACTAAGTTTACTCTCACAAGAGTACAATAACCCGCTGTAGACCTTGTCATCAAGAGAGCCAACCCAAACTGCATCTGTAAATTCTTCTATCTTGAGATGACTACTTTTTTTAAAGAGAATACATTTGTCCGGTGCAGACTTCAAATAGCATAAAATTTGCAATAATGCCGGCATGTGAGCTTCGCGAGGATCATGCATAAAATGGCTTACCAAACTAACCGCATAGACTATATCAGGTCGAGTATGGGCGAGATAAATCAAACGTCCGACGAGTTTTTGATATCTCCCTTTATCCACCATTTCATCGATCCCTGCTTATAACTTGTGATTCATCTCAATAGGTGATTCGGCTGGTTTGCAACCTAACATGTTAGTCTTTGTCAGAAGATCTAAGACATACTTTCTTTGGGAAATAAAAGTTTCCTCTTTCGATCTGGCCATTTCTATTTCGAGGAAATATTGTAACTTTCCCAAGTTTTTGATTTTAAATTCTTGAGCCAATTGTTTCTTAAGCCGAGTCATTTTTTCCTTGTCATCTCCTGTCATAATTATGTCATCAACATAAACTATAAGGAGAGTATTCATACCTTTGTGATGTTTTATAAAGAGGGTATGATCAGCATTACTTTGTTGGTAGCCAAATGACACCATGACCTTACTAAATCTATCAAACCAGGCTCTGGGAGATTGCTTTAGTCCATATAGGGCCTTTTTCAGTTTACATACCTTCCCTTGAGTATTTTTATCCTCGAATCCTGGAGGAACTTCCATATACATTTCTTCTTTCAGGTCTACATGTAAGAAGGTATTCTTTACATCAAACTGTTGTAAGTCTCAGTCGAGATTTGCTACACACGATAAAAGGATACTAATTGTGTTCAATTTAGCAATTGGAGCAAATATTTCTTGATAATACACTCCATATGTTTGAGTGAATCATTGTGCTACTAATTTGGCTTTGAATCTTTCAATTGAACCATCAGCCTTATACTTGATAGTAAACACCCATTTGTAGCCAACCGTTTTCTGCCCCTTAGGAGGATTAACCAGTTCCCACGTCTCATTTTTTGCTAAAGCTCTCATTTCTTCAATCATAGCCTTTTTCCATCTTGGATCAGTGATAGCTTCTCTTCAATCCTGTGGAACAGACATAGAGAACAAAGAGAAAACAAAAGCTCTATAGGATGTGGATAAGGAACCATAAGAGACAAAGTTAGGGATAAGATGTAAAGTGCAAGTTCTAACATCTTTTCGTTGGGTTATTGGTAATTCCAAATCAGTGGCAAACGGAGGTAAAGAAGACTCACCTGGCATTGAAGAGTTAGGGCATAAAGTAGATTGTATAATGACATCTTTCTTGCCTTTTCTAGTTTATGTCATTAAATCAGGCTTATCCAACAACCGTCCACTAGTTTTCTTTTGAACCAGAGTCTCTATTGGAACTAAATTCTCTCGCGAAAGAGTAATAGAACAAGGTGTCATCTTTTCATTTTTAATAACCTCCCCTTGAAGAGATTGGTGTGATGAAGAAAAGTAAGGTTCATCCTCACGAAATGTTACATCCATACTTATATAATACTTTCTAGATGGTGGATGATAACATTTGTAACCCTTCTGTGTGGGAGAGTATCCAATGAAAACACATTTGACTACTCAAGGATCTAGTTTGTTTCCATGTCGAAGATGAACGAAGCAAACACAACCAAAGACCGATGAAACTGGGTAATCCGTCTTGTCCTGTAAGGTTTCTATGGGACTTTTCAAATCAAGGACCCAAAGAGGAATCCGATTAATAAGATAAGTCGCAACCAAAATCGCATCCCCCTAATAAGGCTTTGGGAGATTCATAGTGAACATAAGTGATCTAGCCACTTCCAAAAGATGCCGATTTTTTCTTTCGGCAACATCATTCTGAGCACTTGTACTTGGACAACTAGTCTGATGCAAAATTCCATATGATTTTAAATAAGCATTAAAGTTATACTCGGTTCCATTATCAATTCACAAAATCTTAACCTTAGCATCAAACTGAGTAGTAACCAATTTATGAAAAGAACGAAAACACGAGAAAACATCACTTTTGGACTTTAATAAAAATACCCATGTCATCCGAGTGCAAGAATCAATAAAAATAACAAACCAATGATTACTAGATTAAAAAGTAAAGCAAGTAGGGCCCCAAACATCCAAATGAATGATCTCAAAAGGAACAGTACTTCTATTATTACGCAAAGGATAATTGTTTCTTGTATGCTTAGCAAACTCACAGGCATCACAAACTACAGAGTCTAACTAAGTTTTTGAATTAGGAAACATCTTTGTAAGAACAGTAAATGATGGATGTCCTAACTGTCTATGCCACTAAATAATCTCCTGGTTGACATTTTTATTGTCTCCAAATAATGCTTGAGACATATTGGACAATCGATCCAGAATATATAAGCCATCACACAATCTACCATTGCCAATCGTCTTCTTTGTCTGGAGGTCCAGAAAAATAAAGTGATCGGGAAAGAATTCAAGTTTACGATTTAAGGCTTTAGTGATAGTACTAATAGATAAAATGTTAACTGGAAATTTTGGGACATGAAGGACAGAGGATAAAGTGATATTGGGAGTACAAACAATAGAACCTGTTCCAGAGATGGAGGTAAGGGAGTCATCGGCTAGTCGCGCATTATCTTTAGATGGACAAGTAGTATAGTTAAATAAGCTTTTGTTTGACCTTGTCATATGTCTATTCGCACCGGAATCAATAATCCCAGAAGTAGATGAAGCATTTAAAACAGTACTTGAGTTTGCACGATTGGACTTGGCAATCGAGGTAGAGTCCAATTGAGACAAGATGTGTCAAAGATGTTGAATCTCGTCCGAGGTAAAACTTCCATTAGAAGTGGACTTATCCTTTGTTGTCATAGAGTTTGACAAATTTGCCTGAGGCCGAGAATTACCCCCTCGTTTTCCACCACGACCTCGAGTGGGGCGGCCATGCAACTTCCAACATGAATTTTTAGTGTGTCGAGGCTTTCTACAGTAGTCACACGTCAAGTGATCCTTGGCAGACTTAGCATCCTGATTAGCAATGTGGCCAACTTTCTCTAAAGGTGGGTTATAGAGTATAACAACACGACGACTCTCCTTTTGTTGTGCATAGGAGTATGCCATATAGAGAGAAGGGAACGGAGTCTTGCCAAGAACTTGAACCTGAATATGATCATATTCGGTATTTAACCCAGCCAAGAAATCAAAGACACGTTTCTTTTCCACCATCTTCTGAAATTTTTCGGCATTCTTGGCACAATTGGCTTGAAAATATCGATAATAATCAAGTTCCTGCCACAACCCACTTAATTCGGCAAAATATTGAGAAATCGTTAGCTCCCCCTGTTTTGTACCATGGACCTTATTACGAATCTCAAAAATTTGCGCATCATTCCCAACACAAGAGTAGTATCAAGCAGTAGCATTCCAAATCTTTTCCGCAGTATCAAGCAGCAAATGGGTTTTGGAGATATGGGGTTGCATAGAGTTGATAAGCCATGCAATAACAAGAGAGTTCGTTAAATCCTACTGACTAAAGGTTGAATCAGTGAGTTCAGGTTTCAACGATTTACTGGTGATATATCCCTGCAAGCCACAGGACTTGATAAACAACAAGTAGGACCTTGACCAAGTAAAGTAATTATGATCATCAAGCTTCACAGGGCTAATTTGCAACGAGGGATTATCGGTTGGAATCACTAGCTTCTCATCTGTAGACATAATGTTGGAAAAAACAACTAAACCCCAAAAAAATCTGCTTGCACAATTAGAACAAAAAATAACACCCAAAAAGAATCCCAAATAGATCCCACACAAAAAAAAAAAACTTAGCCAAAGCACATCACCACTTAGAGAAGAATAACCGGAAGAGAGCAGAGAGCACAGTGACGGCGTCGGAAAAAACACGGCGGCAGCAGGTGGAGTCCACGCACGGCGCATGAAATGGAGTTGCAGAAACTTGTGATGGCGCGTGGGGCCCACATGCGGGTTTGCTGGTCACCGGAGTTTGGGGTTTCGTCGGCGAGTGGATGTCGACTCCAATGGTAGGGGCGGTGAAATAAAAAAAATAGGGCTAGGGTGGAAAGTACCAAATTTGGGTTTCTAGGGTTTTTGGAAAAGAATTTAAAATCAGAAAAAAAATCCCAAAAATAGGATAAAAAAATTGATACCACGATGAAATTAGAGATGAATACTCTAATGTATTGAGGAAAAAACTCTATCAAAGGATGTATTTCTTAAAATATGTACAACTATATATACATGAAAATTGAATCAAGTTAAGCAAAGAATATCTCTTAATTAGAATCTCTAAAAATCAGTTGTAATCTCTAAAGATACTAATTAATGCTATCAAAAAATCAAAAGATTCTCAACAATGCATCTATTAGTATCCAAGGAAAAACAATCGCAATCATCAGTACAGATTGACATATAATTACAAGACTAACATATATTATAGCTTGTTTTATGGGAACATCGATGGTAGGTGTTGCTAGAATTGCATATTTAATGAAGTGCCAAAAATGGCATTATGACTAATCTCACCTGTGGATGGAGACCATAGGGGAGAGAGAGACTTTTGATACATGGCATGAAATGATCAAAAAAATGTGAGTCAAACTCTGCTCCCGCCAGATTGGCAACAAGTAGAAAGACGAACCCCTGGTTATTTGATTTCATTGTTCCCTAAACCCCCCATGGCTTATATGACTTCCTTGTTAGTAAGCTCTGAAATTCTTTCATGGGCTAAGAGAGAGTTTCTAAAACTTCCCACTCACAGAAGCTCTTCAAAAAAGTTTGCAAAGCTCTTGTTCTCATTTACCTGAAGGAACTATGCCCTTGTTTCCGTGGTATGTGTTTAAGATATATCTTTCTTCCCTCTTTCTTCTTTTGATAACTACTAAGCAGCCTTTTACGAGTTTATCTATTTCTCTAAGGACTTACACTTGACAGTATGGTTTTGCAAACATTGGCACTTGATATACTGGCTGCAACTCTTGGAATTCAGAAACATATTCTCCCCTCTAGATGGCATATAGAAAGTGAATGCCAACTTGGAAATAAATAAATATATATATATATAAATATGAGAAATAGCTTTGATCAGCTTACGATGTTTTTTAATTTTACCATAAGTTTAAAGCAGCTCTGGATGAATTTTCTTCTGCATGCACGTTTCCATTCTAGCATTGAAGTGTTTGCATCTATCTTCTGCAATTATCTAATAGATTGTAACTGAGTGTTTTCCCTCTATTTCTTTTTCCTTTGAACTGAAAGGCAATTGAAAAGCGGATTTCTGTATTTTCTCAAATACCAGCTGAAAATGGAGAGCTTATCCAAGTTTTAAGGTGGGTCTCTGACTTCAATATCTGTAAAATATTGCTCAAAAGAAAGAGAATTGATATGTTCTTTATCGAGACTAACATTTAATGCAGCACAGGTATGAAAAGGATCAGTTTTACAAGCCCCATCATGATTATTTTTCTGATACTGTAAGTTATCTGCCTTTCCCATAATTTTCGTGGTGGATTTATTGGTTGTGTCAGATATATCTGTTCTTATGATATGGAGAAATCCCGAGCCATTTCTTTACGATTATTTTTTTTTTTTCAGTTTAACTTGAAGCGCGGTGGTCAAAGAATAGCAACTATGCTTATGTATCTAAGTGATGATGTTGAAGGGGGAGAAACATATTTCCCTATGGTAATTCCTTTTCTTTAAGTGACCAGCGTGATTAATCATATTAGGTAACTGGTGCTTCTATTGCATGTAAAGAGACATTCAACTTATTTGTCTTTTCATAGGTATTTTGTAACTGTCAATATGCCTTTGGTACTTTGCTCGACATGCATAGGAAATTTGTAGATGCTTTTACTCTAGAAAGAGTAAGCACAGAAGTTTGCTGAAATCTGTTCATGGGTGTCAAGGGTAAGCACTGGAAACTGGTTTTAAAGTAACAATGAAAGTTGATTAGGTTCAACGGATGAAAATTAGGGTTATAATCAGAGTATGATGGAAAAATGTTTTTTGGAAGTGAGGAATTCAGTTACTTGAAGGCAATGACATAAAAACAGATTTCAATGTTTCCTGAGGAAGGCAGTGGAGTTGGAGAATTATGGAGATATAATAGTCCAATGGACAAGACCGGATTCAAACCCACTAGCATTCTTCATTTCTTTCCTTCTCTCCCTACAATGTTGGTTTACTTCCAACTATAATCTATTATATGAAAAGATTTTTGCAGTCGTAACTGTGAATAAATACTAGAGGAGAAGTATAAGAATTAGCTCTTTCTTGAAAACGGTTATGAGGAAGTAGGGTCTAGAATAATGAATGGTAAGAAATATTTGTGTTTGAAACGATCTTATTCTACACTGCAACTGGGCAACCTGCTTTCCAGTCTTATCAGGTTTCAATATGACTTAGCTAGTGGATTATTTTAAAAGTAATGGAGACAAGTAATAAATTTGGCCGACCTCTTTGTTGATTTTCTTGTGGCAGCTCGTATTTAATTCCTCAACTTCTAATATTTAGATATTAATCTTATGAGAGGTATATTATTATTTTTTATTTGGCCAAATGAGAGGTATATTATTTAGTCTTTCATGTCTTTATTGTCTCTAGCTACTTCAAGTCTATTTGAATTTTCTTCAAGATATTTGCTCCTTGTATATGTCAAAATACTTATACTTTGCCTTGCATAACGCTTTTGTTTTGTCATTGTTCATAATTGCCAGTCACTCAATATTTAGTATGATGTTGCGTTGAATCTTCTTGTTTAAAATTTGTCGATTGTTTATATTTGTCAACTTTTCTTTGACAATACCTTCAATGTTATACCTTTCATGGCATTGGTTTGTTAAACATGTGATTTAAAATCTCAGGCTGGTACGGGCGATTGTAGCTGTGGCGGGAAGACTGTGAAGGGGATGTCTGTAAAACCGATCAAAGGAGATGCAGTGCTCTTCTGGAGCATGGTACGTTTCCTTGCTCTTCTTCGTAAATTCAAAATGCCTGTTTGCATGCCTTTGTATGCATGAACTTTTCTCTGTTCATCCATTAAACTTTTCTTTCTCTATTAGTAATTTACAGTACATCTCTTGAGGTTTCTCATTTTTCTGTTTAATTTCTCGTGAGTTTTACTTGACATATCTAAAGGGTTATAAACTTGGTCATGTTGAGATTGGTTTGAAAATAGTGTTTACGAATATTTCTGATTTTAGTTGCATTAAGTGTAATGATTTTTGTTCATCATGGAGACTCCGATATCATGAACGATATGATACGATCATTAAGTTTGACTTTGTTTTGTTGCCTTGCCTGATATCTTGTGGATATGCTAAAGGTATCTTTCTTATATACTACCCAGATTTAGATTAATTTGAAGGATTTCACTGATTTTGTTAACTTTGTTATTTCTATTGCTTGCTTCTGTTAGGGACTAGATGGACAGTCGGATCCAAATAGCATACATGGAGGATGTGAAGTTTTATCAGGAGAAAAATGGTCTGCAACAAAATGGATGAGGCAAAAATCTACTTTCTGATGTTACATATATATACACACAGATAGGGGGCTACTGTTTTACTATGTCTAGAAATTCACATCTAATGCTTTAGGGAATGAGTAATAATTTACTCTTAAAATATGAAGTTAGTATTTGCCTAGATGCCAGAAATTGAGTTTGGAGACCCATGGACGATCAAAATACCATATAAAGAATAGGCTACAGCTTGAGAAATGAACACTTAGGTATAGTTGCATTATTCAATTTTCGGACCTGTTTTAGGAGTGTACTTTGATGCTCTTCATAATTACCCCTCTTTGCCATCCC
The DNA here is from genome assembly GCA_013677275.1 of Gossypium schwendimanii. NCBI lineage: Eukaryota > Viridiplantae > Streptophyta > Magnoliopsida > Malvales > Malvaceae > Gossypium > Gossypium schwendimanii. Next base: position 17,176,842 of record CM025255.1, on the reverse strand, counting down.
CAACCCAGGAACAAAAGTTTCTATTATGTTGTTTTCGGAAACAATAGTTCCCTTGCTCATACTTGATGGTGATTTGGAATGGGTCATTTCTAACATTTTTCAGGAAGAGTTGTTAGTATAAATCTTTGTTTTGCTGTCTTTTAATACTTTGATATCTTTACTTCCAGTGGTGTGTGTAGTAACCATGCAAGGGACCTTGTCACCTTGGTACAAGTATTATGAACATATCAATGCTAGTATTCTCGTACCTCTCCCATTTGAACTAAGTGCTGTGTAGTGGTGGTGCTTTTGGTTGGGATTTGAATGGATCCTTACTCCCCAAGCACTACCAGTTTACCCCTTTGTCAAGTTACCGAGCCATGGTGCATATGGTGAGGTAGGTATAAAGTGTAGAATTGAAATATTATAACTTCACAAAGTGCAAAACAAATGAAATATGAGTCGAAATGAATTATAAATGGTGTTGTAAGTTTTAAGTAGGAATGTTAAAAGGTCGGGTTATTTATCTTAGTTTGAAGACTTGTTCGATATTTGAGAGGATTTGAATAAGATTATTAGGTCCAAAAAATGAGCTCGGATAAAATGTTATATCTATTTTAAAATGGGTTGGGTTTGGGTATAGAAGTTTTGTGCTAGTTTGGTTTGAATAGTATTGCTAATTTTTAATTACCTTTTATTTTGGCTTATTATCCTTAAAAAACTAAAAAGACGGGAAATTAAGGTTTTTTGCCCTTATTTATGGAATTGTACTTTTGGGCAAATAAGTGAACAAAAATAACAATCAAAGTTACAGTGATGCTTTGTTGAGTTTTATAACATCAACCAATACTTTGATGCATTCGTTAGTCCTCCATTGATCCCGCTGCAAAATCTTAAGCATACAGAGGATTTCATTTCATTCAAAAGAGGAAGGGTCAAAATTGAATTATTACATCATCCTAGCTTAAACTAGAAATAAATGGCAGTGATATTACCAAAAGGTTAAACAAACGAGTACCGATTAATCGTTTTAATAGTGAGGTTGGAAGTGGGATTATTACCATTACAAAGAGGAATCTAATCCTACTAAAAGGTGTTAGATATTTAATAGAAGAATATAAATGCTTATGATCTCGCCTACCACACTGATCCACCAATCCCCCAATTTCACAGACTAATGGACTTAAAAACCAAAGGATGAAGATAACATTGAGCATAAGCACGAGGAGTCAAAATCTCAAAGGACTCCACATAAACAAAGTCACATAAAATATAGAGAATCGAGTCTCCCATCATCCAAGGCTAAAGGGAGATAGAATTATTATTCCAACCAAACCTCATCTTACTAGAAAAAAATATTGGATTTTGATATACAAACAAAGTTCGAGAAAAAAACGAGAGTGGTGACTAACTATTCCACAGCCAAAGAACAATCAATCACTATAACATCTAAACTAAAGACTAAAATAACACACTTTTTCAAGATCTTTCTGGAGATCTGAGTAGGCCAACGGTGGTGGCTCAATTGAGCCTACCACATGATTGGAAACGAGACCATTTTTTATCTTTGGAAACTAAAAATGGTAGTGTTGTAACAAACGTCTTTCATCATTTCTAATGGATTCTTTCCTCTCCAATAAATCATAATTTTGAAAAAAAAAATCAACCCAATCAAGAAAAAGGGGGAATTTTTTAATTCAAACAAAAATTTGGGAGGGCAAGGCTGGTCTCGGCTATTTTCGTGTAAATGTGGGATGTGCATAAAATTCTACCCATACTTTGAGTAAGGTGCAAGTATTCACAAAAGTTAATATTTAATCCAAGCTTAGCCCTAATGAATCTAACTCGATTCAAGAAATTATTATTATACTAAAGTATGAAAGAAAATGCTGTAGGCACTTTCAAAAGAAAATGTTGTAGGCCGTACATAGTAATTGACTCCCTTCATATGACATTGTCAAAAAAAAAATATTAGGATAATTATTTGGTATTGTAGAAACAGGGGGAGGGGCTTAATTGCTTAGCAAACAAAAACTGTGGCTGAAATAGTGCTTAGAACTTTGGCCACTGTTTCGATCACGGAACCAAAAGTGCATAAATGTAAAGACGAATATAAGATTGTTTACATATTTCGACCTCAATCTACGTCTTCGAGACCTTGCCTAAAGCAATCTACCATCTTTCTCACTGTACAACCAACGATTTAAGTCCTAACATCAACTAACTCTCGCTAATTTAGCGATCTCATCATTGTACAAAGACTAGGTCACTCCCCCACTAAGCTTTCCTCTGAAAGCTTAGTTTTGTAATACAATATATTCTCTTGATTGCTTAGAAAAACAATTAACACATAAAACGTCCCTAACTTGAACAAACCTGTGCTCTCTTAATCTCTCTTCACTTTAACATCGACAAAACTTAAGTTTATATACTACTTAAGTTTTGCTTACATAAGAGTCATAGTTTAATCACTTTTCTATAAAGTAAAGCTAAAAATAAACATAGGATAATCTTGGCGTAATTCCATAAGAGTCTCAGTGTAATCCAATGCATTCAATTATGGAAAGTGGCTTTACTTGATTCTCAAGTAATCATTCTTTAATTCTTCAATTTTAACTCAATTGGTTTTCATGTTTTGGGCTCTGAATTGTCCAAATATCTTTGGAACAAATAGTCCAATGCTTTTGTTCTAAAAATTGCCAACCCTGAAAATAGACAAGTAAAACAATAAACAGTGTCTCCAGTTGTGGCCAATGTTTTAGCCACAGAACTAGCCATAGAATTTTTCCTTGCCTCCAAATGTTTCAACAATATTCTCCTTTGGTAATTTTTGAAAAAAAAACATGTACAATGAAAAATAAAATCATCACAGATAAATATTCTCCCCTTAAGGGTCTCCCTCTTAATCAAATAATCTCAAATATCTCATCTCAAAGTAATTTAACCATTAATGAAGATATTAACATAGTAAAGATAAAAGTATTAGTTTGTTAATGTGATCCAAAACATCTAAAGGCAGAAGAATAAAATTACTCTATTGAGTGAACATCTGTGTAGAAAGGAAAAATCACCATACTAAATTGATGAAAATTGGAACCCCAAGTTTGTGGTGATTGTGGCCCAAAAAAAATCATACAATTATACATGGTCATTGTGCTCCCTTTTTGTTCAATGATTGCAAAAGGATCACTAAAGTTGTCTGGCTAGGATATCCAACTTCATAGCCAATAGTTTACTGTTGCATGCTTTAAGCTCCTTGATCTGCCTCTCATTGGCAGTAATTTCACCAGAAAACAACTTGAGGGGCCTTTGATCAACAACAGCTGATGTGTTTGAGGAACCATGAACTGCGCCAACAATTTAAAGCATTGTTGTGTCTTCAGTATGGGCTTCTTTTTCTTGCACATTGCTAGGGTCCAAAGGAGCATGCGTACATTCTAACCACTTGTGAGAGAACTTCAGTTATGCAAACACCTTCTCATACTTCTCAATGGTTTTGACAATTTTGGAGTTCTGCATAAACATGATTTGAAATATGAGAGATGGATAGAGGAGACCCAGCTGATTTTAACCTTTTCAGTATGATGGTAAATCTCTATGAAGATCAAGTCTCCAATATCAAATTGGTTCCTACTCCCACTGACCATGCCTCGGCATGTGTGAGTCGAGGCTATGAATCAACACAAGTACAAAAAAAAAATCTAGTGCTGTACTGTAAACGTAACAAGCCAGTTGTAATATTTTTAAGTGTTATAATATAACAGTTCAAGTATTTGAAGGATCGAACTTAAAAGAGTTCGGGGGCAAGGTGATTAATATGGAAAAATGCATGTGAATAAGAAGTCTAGCTAACTACTCGTTAGGTATCATATTAGGACAAATCATATTCAAGGGGTAATTACACTAATTGACTAGCTAACACTAATAAGGACTAAATTGCAAAATAACAAAAATCACACAATTAATAATTCAATGAAAACAAGCAGTTGGTTGACTTCCATGTTGTTGATTAATTTTTAGATTAGGGATATAAAAGGCTAAAAATTCTAATTGGTTCAATTTGACCTCTCTGTCACTATTTTACCAAATTAGACGATTTAGTTCGGTTTATCTCTCGACCTTACCAAACTAAATCGGGACAACCAAATTGGTTCTCGATAGACTCTCCTCCCAGTCTCACCTACCTAAATCTTCACCTAGATTCATCAATTCTAAGTTTTGAAGTTTATTTAATTTAGTCCAATTTTAACGATTTAGTCCGAGTACCAAAAACTAACTAAGCAACATTCCCATCAACCAGCCACCATAGATTTAGTTACCGTTGGATCTAGTGCCCTAAGTGTAGTATTTTTGTCTTTATACACTTATATTTTTTTAAACAGATTGGTTTAATAAATTTATTCGTGAATTACATCAATACCCTTTGTATATTATCCTCAATGGTTTTTGCATGCAAAGCAAAATGGAAGCAAATATTAGTTTATTGATTGCCTAATATTTAACTAATACTAAGCAATATTATGTGGTCAGATTGTAATATGGAAAGACAACTTATATTAGTAGACGAACCTAAACATGTCATTGGTTTAATTGGAAATGAGCAAACCGATTGAAAGATTAATATGTTGTTTATCAAGTTCAATTGGGGAGATGTCTTGTCTTGAGCATCAGAATGGATGACTGATCTTTCGTAATTTGATACGTCAAATTAGGCCCTCTAATACATTTTAGGAGCTTATTCTCAAGTAATTTAAGTGTCTTTTATATGTTTTTTTTTGTTAATTTTTAGTTTTTTTTGTTAATAAATTGTTTTTGTTAGTTTTAAGCCATTTTGAGACCAAAATTGGCCAATCATGACATGGGGAAACCTAAAAAGCTGATTGAGTGTTGTAGGAAGTCGTGATACCCCTGGCAGTGCTAAAAGAAAGAGAATCGAGGCTAGTTACAATGATATCGCGATACCGAGTAATGGGTATCGTGGTACCAAGTTCCCCAAGACTCCCAATCTTAAGATTGTTGTGGATATTTTGATACCCAAGCTTGAGTATTGCAATACCGTTGTCTGATAAGTGAAAAACCTGCAAGGGTAATTTTATGTCCAAACAAGATTAAGTCTATTTTTCATTTAAGGGCATAATGGTTAATGTGAGGTTAAATATTAGTAGGCTATAAATAATACTTTATAAGCCTTTGTTTTTAGTTTTTTTGGTGGCTGTATAGTTTTAGGGTTCATATTTTTTAAGTTAGGTTTTCTTTCTCTTTTCCTTTCCTTTTCTTTCTTTTTCTTTTTTCTTTTTTTTAGAGTAGATTTTACTCTTGTAGTTTTCTTTCTTTTTTCTTGTAAAAGAATTTGTAAATGAAGATGGATGAAGCTTTTGGGTGTCATTGGTTCTACATCTAAATGAGCATTTCTTATCCTTATCTCTAGATTATGCTTATTAACTGTTCAATGAAATGTCTATTTGGATGTTAAGCTTTATTATGTGCTAAATCGTTGGATGATTGGTTGTTTGTTAGCTTAAGTTAATGTCTATTCTTGATTGATTGGTTGTTCAGTGATATCAAAATGCTTAATGTGTTAGAATTGACAAATCTAATGGAAAACCCAGATAAATGAGACTGAAAGGAGAGTTTATCCTTAGATAGTTCGATATAATCGTGCCGAGTAGTGAGACCGAGAGGTAATCTATATGCCTAAGTGAAATTAGTAGGTAATCTTAGGTGGTATCTTTTAGTCTAGGATGATACCGAGAGGAGATTCTTAGCTAAAAGTGACAAACAATATAATCGATATAAATTTATTAGCTTAGTCAGCGATTAATGAATCAACCGACCATCATTTTATTATTTGCATTGTCTAAAGCAATAAGGAAGAAAATTAGATTAGTTTGTTTAATTTTAGTTTGTAATCAATTTATATTTGGATTTGCACTAATAATTTCTGACTCGATTAGATTAATAATTGCTTAACTTGTAATTAACTTGATAAACACATTTACCCCCTTGGCAATCCTTTAGGTTTGACCACTTGGAATACTCTAGTGTTCCATCAGACACTACAAATATTACAATTGACATTGTCCACTTGCAGTTAAAACCACTCTTCAAAATAGTTTTTCCAAAATCATTTGTTTTAACGCGCATGCGCACGGGCGGTCAATGACCCTAAAAGATAGAGACATATATGTGACTGAATAGACTAACAGTATATTGAATAGGACTCAAGTAGAATAGATACTAAATCTATTTATGGATTTATTCACTTGTGACATTCATAGTGTGACATACCTTAATCTTGAGTGGATGATGAACTATGTATGCATGAGTCATATACTTTGATGTAAGTAAAAGCCTGAATTCGAATATATATGAAACTAAAAGTTGGTGTGTTGGGTATACGACTTCTGCAGTATGTATCATTATTCACAATAGTGGAATTCATAGCCCAAGACATGGGTAAATGATATCCTCTCATTGGAATTACATGATAGATGAAAAGTAAATGTGGCCACTAGCCGTTTGTCTCATTGGATATCATATTGGGGAATGAATTTACCCCAAAGAGATTTAGGATATCCTATGAGGGTAACACACATATGACAAGGTTATTGGATTAGCATTGATCGAGTAGTTTTCATAATGGTATGTAATTGGGGAGAGCTCAGTCACGACACTATAGTGGAATGACTTCATGACTAAATGAGTTTATAATTTATAGGTGAAAATTCAGAACTTAATTATAAATATTTGAGCCTTAGTCAAATATGTCCAATCGGTTCCTTCGCTAACTTGTTGAAACCAGAAATGAATTGCATGATGAATAAAATGAACAAAAATGAATAGAAATGATAAAGTTAGAGAAATATGTTGCATTCAGAAATAAATGTGGTATCTCACTTAGTATGAAAATGACCTGATAATTAATTTAAGTTTTTTGAATTATTATTTAATTAAATTATTGAAGTTTGAAAATGAAATTAAATTAATTAGTTATTATGAAATCCGTTGAATGTAGAAATTAAATATATTTTCTTATAGATTCTTTTACAATAAAGTTATAATGATTTTAACAAAATTAGAATTGGGTTAGAAAATTATTTAATTAGAAAATTAATTAATTTAATTTAATTTAATAAATAATGTCTGTTTTGAGAAATAGAAAAACATGTACTGGGTTGGATTAAATTATAAAGTATTGGGTTAAAAGTCCAAGAAACAAGTATAATTGGAACCAATATAGAAGAGACTCGAATCTCTATCATAATACATATGAGGGGAAGCACAACCTATTTGCCCATCTCTTTCCTAGTTCAACTAAAGGATTGTTTTTCTATTAAATAGACATTAAATGCATTCTACTAATTCAACTAGGGTTTAAATTCCTTTCCCTATAAATAGATGGTACTGGTAGGGCTAAAACAAACAATAAGATATACAAAACTTTTAGATATTATTATTCTGCCCAAAAATAGTGAGAATTTATTTCTAAGTATAAATTTTATTTTCTAAGAATAACAATTCTACCGGTTTCTATAAAAGAGAGAGATTTACTTTCCTACTGAAAGTAAGAAAATTATTTTTTGGTTTTGTATTTAATTCATAATTGTTCAAGCCCACTATAACACCCCTCACTCGACCTGGTCGTTGGGTCTGAGCTACAGGATGCCACATTCATTGTCGGAGCAACTACCATCAAGTTCGTAGTAAAACAATCGTTTATAACTTCTAATACAAGTAAATTATCTTTTTTTTGTAAAGGAAAAACAAAATCATTAAGCTAACTGCATGAAAGATCTTGGAGCAAGATTATCATTTGCTTGAACATTAGAAAAAAGTACAAGCACCTCCCTTGGAATCTCCTTAAATATCTTCAGACCATGTTTTGCATCAAAGGCCTTATTGGCTAGTCAGTCAGCAACTTTATTAAAGTCTTTAAGAAGATGTTGTATGATCCAGAATTTTGCACTCACCAAAAGAAGGTGGATACGTATTATAATAGCAGAATTTGAACTTGACACAGAAGAATCCTAGATGATCTTGACCACTTTTAAGCTATCTGTTTGGATCATCACGCCCTCATATCGCCTATCATGGATGAGGGTCAATCCATCAAAAATACCCCACAATTCAACATCAAGAACTGAGCATTTGCCCAAACATCTATTGTATCCCATAATCCACTCTCCATTACCTTTAAATTATAATAAACAATCAAATCCAAGTCTCAATTGAGCTTATGAAAGCTCTTTTGATAACCCAAGCACGAAATAGGTATAAATTGAAAATTTTTAAAAATTTAGGGCCAACGTCGTGACATCACTTTGTCCATGTCGTGACTTTGTCAAAACAATGTCACGTCATGACTTTAGGCCACTTGACGTCACAACATGGCTTACTATTTTGGTCGACATTGCGATGAGCTAAGTTGCACGCCGGAACGTGGACTTTGTTTTTGGTAAAATTTGAGCCATTTGGTACTTATTTCAAGCTTCCACACAAACATATCATTTTGTGCACAAATGAGTAACTTCACCTACACCAAAACACTTCAAAACACATACCAAAACAAGTGCAAATAACATAATCAACTTCCTATCAATTTATATTACGTAATCAACCATTAGACATATCATCTTATTACCATGACATATATATAAATCACCTAAATACCAACTTGTCAACACCAATTTATATCCAAATATGCCAACTCAATTTCCACATACACATACCAAAACATACCATTTCATCAAGACATTAACATTGCCAAAATTGTGCATTAGGTAGATTTTAGCTATGTTCAACATTCAAAGTTAACATATATTATACATCTATGTACATGCCACAAATCTAGACTTAAAATGATAAAAAACTATCAATTCAAAACTGGGATAGTTTGAGCTCCAATGATCTGTTTAACACGTTCCGCAAAGTGGAAATCTACAAGGAAAGGGGAAACAATGGAGTAAACATATTGAATGTTTAGTAAGTTCATAAGAAATTTACTTAATTTACCTTAAAAGTTCAATAAGCTAATCATTTAACATAATGGCAATAAATATGGCATTATGTGACATATCTTGAAATAACTAACACATAACATCATATACAACTAAAAGGTTAGTTCATTTGTATATGAAGTTCAATAGATAAGAAATCATAAATCACATTTCTATTTGAAATCATATATCATTCGATCTATATTCAACTCCTTTCAATATTTCCATTTTCATTAAGTTAAAGTTTCGCCCGAGAGAACCTTAGTAAATTGAACTCGGATACATGGGACTATATTGCTTACATAAGCTAACAATATAACGGATTTGCTCACACAAACTGACATCGTATCGAGGTTATCAGATAGGCTAAACCAACAATATTTATAAATTGAGAATCCTCAACAAATGTTGGATTTCATATATGTTGGATCTGGTGCCTAACTTTAGTATTTTCTTCAATATGCACTTGTAAATTTTTCAAACAGATTGGTTAATAAAATTATTCATAAATAACATTAATACTTTTTATAATATCTTAATGTGGTTTTTGCACGCAAAGGAAAATAGAAGCAAATGTTGCTCACTAGTTGTCAATGTTTAACTAATACTAAACGATATTACATGGTCAGATCATAATACAAAAAGACAACTTATATTAGTAGACGACCCTAAACATGTCATTAGTCTTATCAAAAATGAGAAAATCAATTGAAAGACTAATATGTCGTCTATCAAGTCCAATTGGGGAAATGCTTTGTCTTGGGCATTGGAGCAAATGACTCTTAGAAGATAGAGACATAGATATGACTGACTGGATTGCCAGTACATTAAACTGGACCCAAGAAGATCATATCTTGAATCTGTTTATAATTTTATTCACTTGTGACATTCATAGTGTGGCATGACAGACTATATATGCATGACTCGTACACTTTAATGTAAGTAAAAGCTTTAGTTCGAATAGATAAGGAATTGAAAGCTGGTGCGTTGGGTGTAAAACTTCTGCAATATGTAGCATCATTCACAACAATGGAATTCATAGCTCGAGAAATGGGTAAATGGTATCCTCTCATTGACATTACATGGTTGATGAAATGTAAATGTGGCCACGAGTCGTTTGTCTTTGTAATTGACTTTTCATAAAGGAAGATGTAATGGTTACCATGAGATAAAATAGAATCATACTGAGAAACATATATTATCCTAAAGAGATTAAAGATATCCTATGAGGGTAACACACTTATGATAAGATCATTGGATGAGTACTGATCAAGTTGTTTTAGTAATGGTATGTTGTTGGGGAGAGCTTAGTCATGAAACTATAATGGAATGACTTCATGATAAAATTAGTTTATAATTTCTAAATCATTTGAGCCTCAATTGCATATGTCCAATCGATCCCTCCGCTAGCTCATTGAAACTATAAATGAATTGCATAATAAACCAAATAAACAGAAATGGATGGAAATGATAAAGTTAGAGAAATGAGTTACTTTCGTAAAATGAATGTGGTTTTCTCACTAAGTATGAAAATGACTTGTAATGATTTTAACAGAATTATAATTGGGTTGAGAAAATTATTTAATTGAGAAATTAATTTATTTAAATTAATTGAGAAAATAATATTTAATTTGAGAAATAGAAAAAACATGTAATGGATTAGAATAAATTATAAATTGTTAGGTTAAATTCTAGGAAGTACATAAAATTAGTCCCAGTACAGGAGTGACTCAAATCCCCTGATATGGATTGCATAGGATGACAAACCCTAGTACTCCCATCTAGGGTTGCTGCCCATTTACCTAAATAATAGGGAGTTGGAGATTTTTTTCTATCAAAATAATATTATTTGTATTCTACCACTTCAACCAAGATTCTACCAACTCTACTTATAAATAGATGACACTAGTAGGCTTCAAATCACACCAATTGAAAGAGAAAAACATTAGTTTCTTTGAAGTTCTACTCTGGCATAAAATAATAGAAATTTATTTTAAGAATAAATTCTATTTTCTGGAAATTACAATTCTACCGGTTTCTATTTAGAGAGATCTATTTTCCTATTGAATGTAAAGAAAATATTTATGTTTCTATGTTTGATTTGATTTTTTCAAGCCCACACTTGAAGCAGTTTATTGTACGAGAATAGTGGAGAAGATTGTTTGGTTGAAAACTAGAAATAATAAGGATTTGCATATCCGAAAACACAAGTACGAATTCAGTCTAGGATTTATTGCTATAAATATCACAAACCGAGTTAATTTTCAAAATTTTTATTTTCTACTGTGCAAGAAAACCGTTTTTGAACCGGATTTTTTTCCAAGAATATCATCTGTAAACCCCCAATCAAATTTTTATTTAACCCTAATGGCATGCTATACGTATCCTAATCTTTTACTAAGTTAAAACATGCATCGTTATCGTAATCGTATCATTTCGAATCATATATCAATATACACATGTCAAACATATCCTATAAACATTTTAACATTCATATTTATACCTTGTACCCTTTTGTAATATTCAACATTTTCATGTTTTACAATTCAATGCATTATACACTTTAATATAAACACACAATTGAAACAAACACAATTCAAAAAAAAAAAAATAATTTAGTAAGTTTCATATGAAGTTACCTAGCAAAACAACAAACAACCAAGTCTTTAAGGACTAATAAATAATTTTTACTTTTCCTCGATTATCTTTTGTTTGGTTCAATTCTCGATCTATACAATTATTCAATTCAATTTATCAATACCAGACATTTTAAAACATTCCATGATATGCGTGAAGCAGTTTAATTTCATTTTTTGAATGCCCCAAAAGCTTTACATTTTATTCAATTTAGTCTTTAAAATCGAAATAACAATATCTTTGAATTTTAAGCTTCAATTTTGAATCCGATCTCAATCACATCCTTCTAGGATCCTCTATTATCTATTATTACTAAAATTTCACAACAATTATACAATTTAGATACTTTGGTTGTAACATCCTAAACTTGGCCTAGAAGAAATTAGTGCGAACACTATTGCTGCTAACTCCAAATCATGGGTTGGGTAGTTTCGCTCATGAAGCTTTAGTTGTCTTGAAGCACAAGCCACCACCCTTCCTTTTTGCATTAGCACGCAGCCAAGTCCTATGTGTGAGGCATAACTATAGACTACAAAGTCCTTTTTAGGTTCTGGTTGAATTAGCACAAGTGCTTTAGTAAGTATCGCCTTAAGTTTTTCGAAGCTTTTCTGTCTTTCATCTGTCCATGTGAACTCCGCATTTTTCTGCAACAACTTTGTTAAGGGTGCCGCTATGGTGGCGAACCCTATAACGAACATGCAATAGTACCTTGCTAACCTAGAAAGCTTCGTACTTTAGCAACACTCTTTGGCGATCTCCACTCTAAAATTGTTTTGAACTTATTTAGGTCTACGCGAACACCTTCTATCAAAACCAGATGACCTAAGAATGCTATCTCCCTGAACCAAAATTCACACTTGCTGAGCTTCATGAACAATTGCCTCATGAACACAGTTTGTAGGTGTGTATCATGCTCTTCTTCAATTCGTGAGTACACCAAAATGTCATCAATGAAGACCACCACACACTGATCCAAGTACTCATGGAACACTCAATTCATCAAGTCCATGCATGTAGCAGGTGCATTTTCTAAACCAAAGAGCATGACCAAAAATTCATAATTCCCATACCTTGTTTTAAATATTATCTTAAAAACATCTGACTCATTCATCTTAAGTTGATAATACTCTGATCGCAAGTTTATTTTTGAGAACACTGTGGCACATGACTATTGGTCGAACAGGTCATCAATTCATGGTAGTGGGTACTTGGTTTTGATGGTCAATTTGCTTAACTGTTTGTAGTCGATACACTTCCTCAAGCTACCATCCTTCTGTTTCACAAACAAAACTGGCGATCCCTATGGTGATACCCTTGGTCAAATGAAGCATTTATCGAGCAATAATTTCCCATCATCTTTTCTTTGCTCTAATTGTCAAGATCATGTTATACAAAAATTGGGTTCACTCTCCAAACACAACAATTTTCGCCCCTTCATTAGTTCGCAAAGTCACTTTTTTTAGCTCAAAATCTATCTTAGCTTTATTCTCAGTTAGCCAGTCCAGTCCCAAGATTATGTCAAACCTATAAAAGGGCAACTCCATCAAATCAATGAAGAAGACATGTCCTTGGATCATCAAAAGACACGAACGATACACTCTATCGACTAGAACACTTTCAAAAAATAAACTAGTGACAATTCCACCCTTATCAATGTGCCTTACTGGAATACCCAACTCATAAGCTAGTTTTCTCAAAAGGTACTTGTGTGTAGAACTAAAATCAATCAAAAAAAAATAAGGGAATAGTTCGCAAAGTGAAGGTACCTATGATGATGTCGGTCGTACCTTGATCTTGTGGTTCCCTAATAGCATACACTTGTGCAAGCCTTTTTGTTTAAGCTTGAGTGGCGACAGTGTGAGCTAGGGTTTGTTGATTGACTTGTGTTGTGTCACCACCTCCACCTCCACCTCGATCGCAAACTGATGCTCGCACTAGTGTAAGGGCTAAGTTTTGAGCTTGTAAATTGTCACTATTTTATAAATGAGAGATTTTTGGGTTTTTTATAATTTAATAAATAAAATAGCATAAATAAAGAAAATTTGGAAAACTAATTTGTAAAGTGTATCAAATCTAGCTATGTGTTATTAGCTTGCTTTGGTGGTCATAACTAATTCCTATTTCGGGTTTCTATTCAATCAACTAGTCATTAATCTAGCAGGATCTTTCGATCTTCCACTAAACTAATGAGTCTATAAGAACTACTTATCTCTTGACCTCACAGTCTAGACCGGTTTGGGGATAAGATTTTCATGGATAGGTCATACCAGTTTTGGGTTAATTCCTACCTAAATGACTTCCTAAGGTCATCAAGCCTAGGGTTTAAGTTCTTCATATCCCAAACAGCTGATCCGTTAAGAAAACCCTAATAGTAATCAATTAATCACACCTTCACTCGCTAATCCCCCATAAGAGGATTAGTTCCTCATGGATCTCATGAAAATAATAATACTGACAAATAAGATATGTAGAAAAAATAAATCAAGAGAAAGGTTTAGATAATTCTGAATTATTTTTGATTGATTGTAACTGCAAAATCTACAAGGTTTGTTTCGAGTCTACAAAGTAGCTTATACAAATAAAACGAATACGAAGAACTGAAATAAACATAAAACCTAAAAGAAATGAAATATTAAAACTAAAATTACAAAGAAAACTTAAGAATATAAAAATTTGTCAGTTAACAAGTGTTTAAGAGCCTATTTATAGAGTTGGGGTTCCTATCGTTCTCAATCTTAGGTCAACTAATGCTATCGTGTTTAACTTTTGATTGTGCATAGTAAAACGCCCTTGGCTTGTAAGTATTTCCTATACAAGATTGATGTCGTGGCACCTGAGTGCCTATGTCACGACATCGAAGGCGGTATGCTCAGGTTCAGGGTAGCTTTAAAGGTGTGTCGCAACATCTCATGGTTGTGTCGTGACATTGAAGGCAGTCTCAAGATTCTTTCATTATGTTCCCTATGTTGCGTCATCGAACTTCCCATGCTACAATATAGTGGTTAGTATTGATTTTATATGCCCTTAAATGGTCTTCTGCACACTCACTAAGTACATTAGTTAGCCTTTAGGCCTCATTCGCCCCCTAAGGTCAATAAAAGACTCAAAATACATATTCTATTGAAATTAAAGTAAAGTATGAAAACTTAAGTAAAGCATAATAAGTATGCTTGTATTCAAGCTCCTCAAGTACGAAAACTAGTTTAATTTGCTACATCATATTACGACATATCAAACTCCCCCACATTTAAGTTATTGCTTGTCCTCAAGCAAAGCAAAAAAAACAAAAAATTAAAAGATGAACCTTGAGCAAATATAGTACAAATATTGGTTTCGGAGTACATAACTAGACATTTCATATTTACACATAGTTTTGACATGATATATAGCTGACTTACCACTTTTGATATCAAACACCTAAGTTTACTATATTATGAGGTATACAAACATTAAGGTTTTCAAACATATGACTCCATCAATAAATCATACAGGTATCCTTGCAAGATGCTAATAGTAAAAAATGCAATTGTTTAATATGATGTCAATTCATAAATAAGTCTACCTAGATCACATAGAACTTTTCGACTTGTCATGTTTTGAGGCTTAGAACAAGTATGGAATTCAAGAACAGTAAGCATCAAAATAGTTTCAAGCACAAAAATAGTTTGGCATATCGTGTTATTCCCTATTCTCCCCTGAGTGACCCTTACTCACTCAACGCCTTATTTCTGATTCTTTCACCTCCTTCATTTCTCCATATATGAAGTCACAACACAGTATAGCAGCTATGACTAGCTCAAAATTTTTGTGCACTAATGAACGAGATTTTCTATTTTGTGACTTTGTCACCTTTTTTCCTTATTAAATACATCTCACTCACAAATGCTTTTACTTTTCAAGTACTTTTTCTACTCGTTTGATTTTCTTTTTTCTTTTTATTTTTTTTCTGCACATATTAGCTAACCTATAATTACTATATCAAATTGTTTATTCCTATTTCACTCTATTTTTACAAAATTCACCTTGATTTATCTACTTAACCCTCAATACATATGGCCAGACGTCTATAATCGTGCAGTTTAGGACCAAAGAAAAAATGTAAGTAAAAAATTGATATTTTGGCTCGGGTTTTTGTTTGAAGGTTCATCAAGAAATGTTTTCTGGCTCAAAAATAAGTACTAAGGATGAATAAATAGGGTTAGCTTATTTGCTCTAGATGTATACCAAACAATGCCTTAGATCATCCCTAGGTATTTCAATATTTACAAATTTACTCAATCAAACAATCACAAATTCAACTATCTATCATACATACATGCATGGTCATTTCCCTATATTCTCTATATCATTTGGTACATTCCATTGCTTAAGCTTATTTATAGTGTAATATATAGAACTTAGTAGTTGAATAATAAAATATTTTACATCATCTACTATCATGCAAAATTTACCATGAACATAATCAACTTATATACATGCTCCTGACCAATCACTTGTTTTTCTACAAGTTCAAGCACACAATCGACAATAAAAATTAAAAGAGAAGAATAAAAATTAGAATAAAATTTTCTATGTTACCCCCCACACGTTAGATAATATTATCCTCAACGTGTAGCCCTGAAAACATAAGGAAAGATGTTACTCAATTGATCGTGGTAGTTTTGTAATCTCTTAGTGGGTGCTCCCTTCAATTTGTCGTTGAAAGCTCTGAATTATTATGTTTCTTTCGTGTGATGTTTCTACATAGAAAACTAAAAAAAGAAGGATAAAAAATAACAATTTACTGTTAATCCTACTCCTAAAAGTAACAAATAAAAATGATCCCAAAACTATTATAGTGTTAAAATTAAAGAGTCACTTCAATCTTCTTCCTCCTCTTTATAGGCTATCACCTCTCTCCTGCGTCTTCATTTTCTTCCTTTTCACTTTCCTACTCTTTCTCTTCCTGCTAGGTTTGCGTTGGGCCAAACATGTCTGATAGATAATTTGGAACTCTCATGTTGTTTCTTCGTGCAAATTCTTCAAGAACTGGGCCCGTTTCTTGCATCTATCGTATCATCTCATCTATTTTTGATTCACTGCTCTCGCCTATTTCTCTTCGACATGTCATTTTTACTTTTCTTTTAAATAAAGCAATGAAGTCAATCTTCACTTTTCTCCTCTGGTTCAAATCTATAATATCCTTTCAGTGGAGTTCTACACAAATAGTGTACGTAAAATCCTAATTAAGCTCTTTGTTGGGCGCATGAACTGTTCATTCTCTTCCATAGGAACCTCTGCACTTTTGCAAAGTATCGTCACGAGATGGGGAAAGAAAATCCCAACCTTCTAGCCACTGACACAATGCTTCATACTTTGATGGATCCATTGCCCTATGCATATCTGTTTTTTCTATAAAATGCCAGATAATAAAATAGCTCGGAATGTATTGACATTAGAAACGTTAAAAGCATGTGTAATTCTAATCTGTTGTAATTCGGTGTAGTAGATTAAACTAATTTCTGCACTTTAGGAGCTTGAAAGCAAGCATTTTCATTAGGTATTAATTATGTTTTCGTAAGTTTTCGTTAAGTTAATAAAATGTGGAAATTGAGTCTTTTATTAACCTTAGGGGCCGAATAAGGCGTAAGGGTGAGCTAATGACCTTTGTAAGTGTGTAGAAGACCATTAGAAGGCGTAATAAACCGATACTAGTTGCTATGTCACAACATGGAATACTTAATGTCGTAACATAGGGAGCAGAATGGAGAAATCATGAAACCGCCTTCGATGTCGCAACACAGACTAAGGGTGTCACGACATACCCCTAAAGATCTCCCAAGAGGAGTACACTGACTGTTATGTCCCGACACAGGACCTGGTGTGTCACGACATTGACTCTGGACGGGAATTAAACATGAGATAGGGGCATTTTGGTCCACATAATCAAACATAATGCTCGGGAACGTCAGCTGACCTAGGGTTAATGACGACGACCACATGAAATCTATAAATAGGATCCTTTGTCACATGTTATGGATAGAACTCACTTAGCTAAGAAATAGTCTTTTAATTTTATTTTAGTTTTGTCTTTTCTTAGGTTAGATTTATTTTCATTCGTTCTTGTTCTATTTTGAGATATTTATATTGTGGAGACAATCAACAATCAGACTCTTTCATAAACTCTATATTATCAATTTATTTAGCATGTTTCCTCTTTATATCGATTTCATATTATTTATGGAGGCCATGAGGAACTAATCCCTCTACGGGGATTAGCGAGTAGAGGTATATCTATTAACTATTTTGTAGGGATACTTAATGGATTAGATATATGGGAAAGGAATAACGTAAAACAAAACCTAGGCCTGATAACCTTAGGAAGTCATCAAGGTGGGAATTAACCCAAAATTGGTATAGCTCATCTGTGAACACCTTGACCCCAAACCGGTCTGGATTGTAATGTCGGAAGATAAGTAATACTTATCAACTCATTATTTAAGTAGAAGACCAAAAGATCCTGTTGGGATAGTGACTAGTTGATTGACGAGGAACCCGAAACGATAGTTTATGGGGATTATTGAAGCGAGCAAATCACCCATAATCAGATTTGATTATTTCTATTCTTTAATCTCTTGAATTTTTGTTCTTTGTGTTGTTTTATTTTTTCATTATTATAAAAACCTTAAAAACTCCTTTTTATTTTACCTTCATACTATAACTAAACTAAAGTATTAATTAGATCTTTCAGTGTTTAGGTTAAAATTGATCTAGCACTCACCTCCCTTGGGTATAACCCTCAAAGTACTCACTTTCACCATTGCAACTATATTACAACTGGGCCCGTATACTTGTTGATATTGCCTCATTTATATATCTTTTACTGCAATATTCACACTTTGGACGTTAGTACATCCGGAGGCGATCAAGTTGTTGGTGCCATTTCCAGGGAGGCAACGTCACTAGTTTGATTTTAATTTTTGCACTTAGAAAGAATAAATAGAAAATTTTTAGATTATAGATACAATTTTATTTTTTTAACTATTGCTAATATTCTTCTCTCTCTATATTTAGTATATGACTCGTAGTAGAAACACACATATTGTAGCAGTCATAGATCTAGAGAGAATAATCTGAAGAAATCACCGACAGCAACAGCAGCAGTAATAGATGCAAGATCCACCATCACCTGCTGTAGGTAACGTCCCACGCGAGAATCCATTGTTTGGCGACGCTGACGATAACACCTTAGGGATCCCACTAACACCACCACAACTACCTGTAAATGTGCACATAGCTTGTAATGAGAAAGCCTTAAAAGACTACGCACTAACAAGTCTAGATATGGTCAAGGAAAGTATTACAAGGCTGAAAATTATTCAGATGATCTAAAATAATCTACAATTTAGGTGCACGATGACAGAGGATCTGAATCAACATTTGAAATGATTTCTTCAACTTTGTGATACTTTTAAGTATAATGGGGTCACTAATGATGTTAGTCATCTTCGGTTGTTCCCCTTTTTTTATTGATAACACCTTTTATTGGTTAGACTCGTAGGCACCAGGATCTATCACGACATGGGATGAACTCGCTGGAAAGTTCTTACAAAAGTTTTTCCCTATCAGTAAAGCGATTCAATTGAGAAGAGAGATTATTATTTTTAGACATATGGAAGGAGAAAGTTTCCATGAGGCTTGGGAACATTTCAAAACATTGATTCAGAAATGCCCGCACCACTAATTTCCTAAGTGGATGCGATTGTAGGTGTTTTATAATGGGTTGGACACAAACGCAAGATCAGGCCTAAACGGAGTAGTAGGAGGAGCACTCATGAACAAGACGTATGAGGATGCATATGAAATAATTGAAAACATGGCATTGAACTCCTATCAATGGCTAATTGAACGATTTACATTATAGCCAGAAAACTTATACAGTAAAAGCTTTAATGTAAATCGTATTGAATCTACAAACAATGCACCGTCTATGGGTGGAGGAGATAAATCTCTTTTCCACTACCTCAACAATCCTGCCGAAGATGTGAATTATATCGAAAATAGGGATGGAAACTGTAACAGCCCGTTTTTCAATGGTGTCAAAAATAGTGGTTTTGGGGACACAAATTCGACGAGTAAGTCTGTAAATATTATTATTAATATCTACGAGTCTAATATGATTTTAAAAAGGTTTTTATTATGATAATTTATGTGATATGAATGATTAATTAAGTTCAAGTGGTAAGACCCTAAAGTCAGTTGGTTTTAGAAAATGAGGTATCGGGACCTTGTTTCTATAAACTGAGCCGTAAATATTTTTATAAATATTTACAGAGTGTTATTAAAGTTATATTAAAGTTTCGTTAAGAAATTTTAACGTTTCGATAGTTAATTAATTAAAAAGGATTAAATTGTAAAACATGCAAAATATGTTAATTAACGCATTTAGTGACTAAATGGTTTAATTATTAATTGAGAAAGGAGATATATGGTAATTAGGCCTTAATTAATGTTGTGGGGCGACATTAATAAGGAAAAAGAAAATATATATTATTTAATTAATGGCAAAATAGTAAATAACTTGAAATTAAGTAAAACAAATTCAAAAACTAAACAATTTCTATTCATTTTTCTTCAACCCTAGTCGAATTCACCATGAGGGAGAGCTTCAAGCTGCGGTTTTTTCATCCTTATGCATGTGAGCTTAATTCTTACTTATTTCTTATAATTTTTATGTTTTTGATATTGTTACAAGTTCAGCTAGCCCATACCTTCAATTTTGAAACTGCTAAAGATTTTAAATGTTGCCATTGATGAATCTAATGATTTTTTGTGTTAAATGATGAATTTGAAATATTCGTTGTTATTTAAAAATATTTTGTTAAGTGATTTTTGATGAATTTATCGATTAGGGACTAAATTGTTAAAATAATAAAAGTATAAGGATTTGATGTGAAATTATTACAAATGTGGCCTGTTTTGGGTGCCATGAACATTCTAATAAGCTTAAATTTTGGAAAAATGGTTAAATTTCTTGTTTTAGACTCAGGGACTAAATTGAATAAAAGTGAAATATTAGTGGTAATTTTGTAAAAATGCCAAAATGACTAAATTGCATAAAATAATTTTTTTACTATCTAAATTAATAAATTGAATGAAATTATTAATTTAGATCAAGATCGAGTGGAAAATCGAGGAAAATAAAAAATTACCAAAAAGTCCATCTACTTTGACATTTCTTCGATTTGGCCAGGTAAGTTCGTACGATTGAAATTTAACATTTATTTAAAATTTATGAATAGTATAACATGATATAATATATATTCTGTCGTTGAAAATGAATAATTATCTGAGATATAATGTTGAATTCAATGCTTGGTTTGAATTGAATGCAGGATAAAGTACAGTCGTGATTTGGTGTGTTACGGGGGTTTGGAGTGGAGATGGTACTGGAGGGAGATATTGGTATATTACCCAAGTAAACTGAGGTTCGATATTTGTTATGAACTCTCGCGTTATACTTTTTGTTTAGAGTGTTTCGGGTAGATAAACTCTTATGAGCTTCTTGGTGTGTTTTGGGTAGACTAGCTCTTATGAGCTTCTATTTGGCATGTTTCAATTGGACCAGCTCTTGTGAGCTTCTATTTGGCATGTTTCAGTTGGATAAACTCTTACGAGCTTCTGTTTGGTGTGTTTCGGTTGGATCAGCTCTTACAAGCTTCTGTTTGGCTTGTTTCGGTTAGATCAGCTCTTATGAGCTTCTGTTAGGTGTGTTTGGTTTATCTGAGTATGTACTCTTATTCGTAAGTTGTTCTTCGAATTAAAATTTTGGTAAGGTAATTTGTTTAATGAATTTGATGAATTTGCTATTCATTTGAGTATTCAAATGATTTTTATCATGAAAACTATGAAAAAAATATGAAAAGAAAATATTAAATGAAGGTATGTCAATGTTCATGAAATTAATGATTTCAATTGATGTTATGTTTATGTACCATATCTTACCATGTAACGATATTGCTAAGTTATGTGTTTAATCACTAACTTGTGTTGTTGATGATGCTTAAGCTTGTGCCAAGCTATTGGTTGGATTGTATTATGTTATTTTAAAGATTTGCATTGAAATGGTAAGTGACCTAATGGAAAGATGCTTATGTGTATGAATGAGTAGTAAGAATCAAATTATGTAATTTCTCATGAAATGGTTTGTTGTGTAATTGATTCTAAGAGAGTTATGCTTAAATGCACTAGCTTGTAGCTATGGTTAAGGTTATGTTTAAGCCTTGTATGTTATGCATATGAAATAGGTGAAGAAAGGTAATCAAATGGTAAGTTCATAGTTGAATTGTAATATGATGAAAAAGGGATTGATGAGTTCAATGATGTATTTATATGAGAGATTTACTTATGCTATGGATGAATTTACTTAATTCATAAATGAATATAATAATTAGTGAATTGATGCTGTTATATAAGTTTATGCTAAGTAAATTAAATGGTAAGTAAGTAAATGAAATGGTTCATCGTTTTAAGGAAAGGTTGATAATTATGTAAGTTAACCTAAGAGTCTTTATTTTATTATGAATGAAAGATGTATGAGATGTTTTTAATATACTCAATTTTGAGTTGAATGGTGTTTAATAGGTTTGTACTAAGTTTAAAGTTTTGGTGTTGAACCATGTTTAATCTATGTATGATAGTATTGAAATAATAAGTTGTGTTTCAAGTTTTTGCGAACTTACTAAGAATTCATTGCTTATGTGCTTATCTTTCTCTTACTTTCAGATTATCGAAAGCTCAATTGGGTTGGAAGCTCGTCAGAGATTTATCACACTATCCAGTGATTATATCGATAGATTTGATATCTTGATCAAGGTTATAATGGCATGTACAGGTGAATTGTGTTTGATAAGATGTTATGTTTGGCTTGTAAATATGGTATTATGGTTGGTGTGCTTTTGGCATTTGATGTCTTGATGGTTGGTGTTTTTATTGCCAAATTGATGCATGGTTTAAATTGGCGAAAGTAGTATGTGTTGGCATGGTTGAAGTGTGGTCAATTAGGTTATGTGTTGATATGGATTTTAGTTAAAGTTGCTTGGATGAGACATGATCATTTTAATGCAAATGTAAGTATGAATGCTTGGTTGTGATTGAGGCGCCTAAATAGCATATTGGTTGAATGGACTTATAATATATTGAAATGGTCTTATCATGCATATTTTGACATACTTTGGTGCCTTGATCATAAGTTCATTTGGCTTGTAGGTGTAAGCTTGAATTGGGTGAAAGAAATGGCTTGAAATTGGCCTATTTCTTATCCACACGGCTTAAGACACGGGCATCTGTCTCAACCGTGTGCGGCATACGGCCACTCGGCATGGCCGTATGTCCCCTGTAGCTTTTAAAGGTTGCTTTTTGAAAGTTACACAGCCTGACAAACGAGCGTGTGAGATTATTTCGAGAGTTACACGGCGTGGCACACGGTGTAACGACCTAAATTCAAGGTTATCGAAATAGTGGTTTTGTAGCCACAAATCCGATTTAAAGATAAATTTATTTAAATATTTTTGAATGAATATTGATATGATAGGAAAATCGTATGAAAAATATAGATAGAAGAATTTTACCGATTTAATGGTTAGTTAGGAAAAGAAATTATTGAAGAAATTGGGTAAAAACAAGGTATCGAGACCTCGATCTCGTAAAACTGAGTCGG
>CM025255.1:17109004-17119637 GCA_013677275.1 Gossypium schwendimanii | reverse complement strand
TCGTAAAGATGTAAAAAGCTTTAAGGTTCAAGTACAATTATTTTAATTTTTAGGGGTTGAAGCATAAATATGAGAAAATTGAAGGACCAAAAGTGAAAATAACTTAATTTCTTATAACATAGGATTGGTGTGTAGAGACCAAATTGAATAAGTGGAGAAATATGAGGGACTAAATTGCAATTTTACCAAAAGTGAGTAGCGATTCAAGGATGAAAATTTAAAGGAAAAAAAAGGTAAAATGATCATTAACCAAATTAGATAATTATATGGTGTAATAATTAAGGAAGAAAAGTGTTGAAATATGATTGGTTGAATATTTTATTATTGTTTTATTATAAGATATTTATTAATATTTTATTTATTTAAAATTAGTATAAAAAGAAAGAAAGATAAAGAAAATCCTTCATACTTTCACCATGCTTCTAACGTCCATGAAAGAGAGAAAGTTTTGCTTTCTTTAAAATTTAGTTTTTTTTCCATCAAAATTCACCATTTTCAACAAAAAAATCTTAAAAATTCCCATAGCCACCAAAAAGGAAAAGTGAAGTAAAGACACTAGAGAGTTAGAATACCATCTTGGAAGAATGAAATTGGAAGTGGAAGTGAAGAAAGTTGTGGAAAAAGTGAAGAGATTAAAAAGACAAGGTAAGAAATTCAAGTAGAATTTATGTTCCATTAAAGTAGAGACATAAGAAAGTAATTTTAGTGTGATTTTTAATTATGAATTTGATATGATCATGAAGTAGAAAAAAAAGAGAGAAGGAATTATGGAAGTGTTGAAAACAAAGTGAAGATGATGACAAAAGTAAGGAAGAAAGAGAATTAAAGGCAAAATAGTCAAATTCTAACAAAAGAGAGGTAAGTACTTCAAGAATTTTACTTTGGTTTAATTTTAATCCAAGTATGATTAATGTTAGAATAGTTAATTTGAATCAAAATATGTTAATATTATGTGTACAAATTTTTAATAAGTACTAAAAAATATAGTTTAAATTCTAATTATGTGATGAATTGATTTGATATATTGAAATAATAGTAAAAATGACTAAAGTGTAAAGTGTACAAAAGTTTATGTGTGAAATAAAGTATCATGAAACAGAGCTTAAATGAATGTTAAGTGGTAGTGAATTAATTAAAAAGTGATGTTAAGGCGAAATTATAGTAAATAATGAATTTTCATGATGCTAAGGACTAAATCATAAACTTGCAAAAATTAAAATTTAAATAAGAGAAGTAAAGTGAAGTGCATAAAAATCTGATATGTGAAGTAAGATATTATAACGAAATATTTGATTAAAGCATTATGAGATAGTGAAATTAAATAAAAAGTGAAGTTAGAAGAATAATTATAATAATTATTGAATTTTTATAATGTTAAGGACTATATTGCAAGATATTTAGAAGTGGCTACAAATATTAAAAACATTAGAAAGAATTATTCAAATGAAGTGCCGCATGGAAGAGAATTGATTTAAAGTGATTATGTAGTAAAATATATAAATTTCATATTGAAAAGGACCAAATTGTAAAATATACAACAGTGACGAAGTGTATTAAGATTGTGAAACAACATGTTCAAGTGTAAAGAAATATGGAAGTGAAGTAAATACTAAGAAAGAGGATGGTGATTAATGAAAATATATGCTAGTAAGGGCTAAATCAGAAAGATTGAAAGTAAGTGATGTTTATGCAAAGAAGACTAGAAAGCAAAGTAACCAAAATTTAATATGTGTAAATAAGCATTTATGGAGAATTATAGTGAAGTTTTTATGATAGTGAATTTAATTCTAAGGGATATTAAAGCGTTAATTTAATAAACAATGATTTTCTTGAAAAATAAGGACTAAATTGTAACGAGTATGAAGTTTTGCATGCCATTAATTGATAAATGATAGTGATGAAAAATGACAATACAAATCCTCCAGTAGACAAGATATGAACATGTTGGATATGAATGAAAAGTGGTACTTCGATGCAATAAAGTGAAAGTGGCACTTCGATGCAAATAAGTGAAAGTGGCACTTCGGTGCAACTGATAGTGACACTGCGGTGCATTTGAAAGTGATTGTTTCGCATATCCTATATGTTTTATTGAGTCTACTATGGGCAAAACGAAAAGTGTTAAGAGAGATCAATAGTGATTCAATAAATTAAAAATGATAAGATTGAAAATGAAGATGAACAATTAATTATTATTTAAATAAATTTATTATGTTATATTTAAAGTTTTGGTATGTTAGATTTAATTAATATAATGGTAGGTTTAATTCTTGATGTACATACTAAGCTTATATAAGCTTATATAAGCTTAACGCGCTACTTTTCAACACATAGGTAAAAGCTAGTTTGAAGTGCTAGATTGAAGGTCAACATTAGCTTATCTCATCACATCCTAAGCTTGGAAGAACGTAAGGTTTGAATATTTTGGTACTAGTTATGGCATGTACATAGGTAAAGTCTAGTTGTGAACTATAAGCCCTTTTTACGGACCTAATTGTAGAATTTGTAATCTTTTGTTAATTTCATAGTACTGGTCATAAATGAACGAGTTATGGTAAGTTATATGATTCTTGAGTTTTGACTTGAACTTATATGAATAATACATTGATTGAATTGGCTGGAATATGTAAATTGAATAGAACTTAGGTGGTAAAAAAATTAAAATATGGGAAATGGATGAAATAAGGTGCATGTTATGATGTCGAATATACCACGTCGCGACAAGGGACCCCGACTTTGCGACGTCAGCCTAAAACTTTAAAAATCTTACAATTTAGTCCATGTTCTACCTTAGACCACTAAAAGAGTTGTTGTAAGCTTCTATACGATCGAATATGTATTTGAAACATGTTGTATTATTTAATTATCTTAATACTTCAAATGAAGCGATAAATGGAATCGAAATTAAATTAGAGTTGCTTCGACAAAAAATGTAGCATGTGAATATCTTGACCTTATAATTGGGTCAGGTATGGGAGTGTTACATTTATCATTTTTCTTTCCAAATCTGCCTTACTCCGTCTTAACAACTAAAAGAAAACCAAATATAATAAACACAAACTAACAAGACATGTAACACCCCTTACTCGTTCCGGTCACTAGATATGGGCTACAGGTTGTTACCACCCAAAGCACTCAAAACTTACATGTACACGGTACATTCATAATGGTTCGTCTCATGGACGACCTTGTGGCGAAATGATCTAGCAGATAGTCCAATTGAATGTTGAACTACAGCTAACTATGCTACAACTACTCTGCGGACACAATTATTGTGGAAGGCAAGGCGAACATTTGAAATGGCGGATTGTCCCGTGGGTATTAACACAATACATTTAATTCTACGGAAACTTATAATACCAAATATAAATAAAACTTGTATTCACTTCCTTATAAACATAGAAAGTACACAAGAACTCCCTTCAAACTTTAATACATCTAATACAGTACTTCAGACTATCCCTATGCATGCCACTTAGACTGATAAAACCAAAACAAAAGTCTACCACAAAGCTAGCGGATAGTGTGATCTTCTTGTTGATCCAATTGACCTGCCAAATATCTATAGGATAAAAATAACATAAGAGTGATTATTGAGTAAACTTAGTAAGTTCATACAGGTTCAATAGCTAACTTGCCTCACGTAGCCATTATAAACTATTCAAATTTACTAACACATTTAACCTTCCAACTAATACAAAATATCAGCAACGTAAGTGCATAAAATAAATCAATTATAATACACTAAATAGGTGACATGTCATAATAACCTTTCCCGTCCAATAATCCATTTCTCCTTTAATGGTGTGAATTGAAAATTTAACAGCAATTCTTTTATTACCTTTATTCCATAATTTCTCTCTCTCTGTATGTTTTACCATACTTGATGAAACTCCATGAAAGAACTTACAACACAGGTACTCTTCATATCAGAGGCTTGTCTGAGCTATTCACATGTAGAGGTGTCAAGTTACACGTCTAGGCTAAACCTTTATCAACACAAAGAGAGCCTGGTCAGGATTGTGTATACATGTAAGGTTACCAATCCAGGCTAAAGCTTTAAAACAACATCTTATTACTAGTCCAGGCTAAATTTGTGTCACATGTATATTCGACTCCGCAACAAATGCTAGATCTCAGAATCATCAGGAAACAACATATATCCATGTGTACGTGTCACGGGCCAAAGTGAAAAGCTCGTGACCATGGCACAAGATGCACACCATGGAGGTATGTCGATAAGATGGGGATCATTTAGCCCATGAGAACTGGCCCGATTCAAAGAACTATTAGAGAAGCCTGTCAGATTGAAGCCTGGTTGTCCCGATAATGTAGATCTGGCAACTTAGGCTATTTTGGTAACTAATCTTAGAAGATTGATAGGAATCATATCTTATAAAGATTAGATTAGATTTGATATGACATATCTTATAAATCCCTAAAATCAAGAGTATGGTTAATCTCGTCCGTCGATGTAACTTAATCTTGTCCGTCAGTTTTGGGGGAGTTCAATTATAAATAGAGAGCCTCCCCCACACTTGGAAATTATTCCATTGTACGTGAGTTCTTAAGGGTAATAGAATTCTGAGAGCATTTACTCAAACACCTCTCGTACATTCTTTTCTGTGGCTTTCTGTTGTTCTTTGTGGCTTCTTTTGGCATAGTTTGCTTCCGCTATACAAATTGGTACCTTGGAGGACTTCTAAAGAAATTCTCACTTGAGTAAAGGTTGACTTAGGCGACTTTGGACGAACGGATCGCCTAAGGCCGCACAGATCGCGAGACGAAAGATCTAGCCTCGTGACAAGTGGTATATGAACTGTTCGTTCGAAGGTACTGTTGGGATGTCGAAAGAAGTTGTTAGTCAGAGTGAGCCAATGGAGACCCTTGGAAGGGCCAAGAAAGTGAGTCAGTTGAGGGATTTGTTGTTAGCTTTAGAGAATCGATTCATCACTCTTGAGGAGTCCATGGGGGATTTCAAGGGGAGGATCGATGATGTCAATGATAGAATCGTTGATGGGTTGCAAACGACGGAGGAACAACTCAGGGAATTTGTGTGGGATACTATCGGTTCCTCGAAAAAAAAGCTGGCTGGGAAGGACGATTCTCTCAAGGCTATGGTGACAGCTTTGAAGAAGGAGATCAATGAGCTTAAGGGGGAGCTCAAGATTTTCAAGGCTGTCATAGGTAATGGAATGTTGGCTTCGAAGCCGAAGCAACAACCAATTGATGTTCCTAAACTGAAAGCGTTTAAGGGGCAAGGTCTGAAAGTGAAGTAGACAACTTTTTTTGGGCCATAGAGCAATATTTTCGAGCGATGAACATCGAGAATGATACCACAGAGGTCAATTCTATTGCTATGTATTTTACTGATGTTGCTTTGTTATAGTGGCGATGTAGGTCCATAGATGTGAGACGTGGTGGGACTGAGATTGGGACTTGGAAGGAGTTCCAAAAGGAATTCAAAACACAGTTTTACCGTGAGTATGCCAAGGATGAAGGTCGAGCAAAGTTGCGGTTGCTTACACAATGAGGCATGGTTAGGGAGTATGTACTAGAGTTCAGTGAACTCATGCTTCAGATTTCTAATTTGAGCGAGAAGGAAGCATTTTTCTCCTTTACGGATGGGTTGAAACCATGGGCGAAACAAGAGTTGCAACATCGAGGAGTTCAAGAACTTACCAATGCCATGATGGTAGCGGAGTCTTTAGTTGAACTTGTTCCGAGAAGAGACAGGTTTGAATCTTTCAAGCCCAACGGGAGGGGGAATGGTAGGTACCATGAAAAAGATAAAGAGGGTCATAGCGATGATGACAACGGTAGTAGCAGCGACAGTGGTAATGGGAAGCCACGAAACGGGAAGTGGAGACCTAACAATCCAAAAGAGAAGGGAGGAAAGTTGATATGCTACCTTTGTAAAGGACTGCATATGAAGAGGGACTGGATGAATGATGACCCAGAAGAGGCAGATCCTGTTGAGAGAAAGACATCGAGGGTCAATTCGATGGTACTCATTTCTAAGAAAAAGAATGGCAATGAAGGGTTGATGTTTGTAGACATCAACATTGTAGGTTAGAAGAGGAGTGCTCTTATTAATACGGGAGCATTGGACTTGTTCATATCAGAAAAGGCTGCGAAGAAACTTGGTCTATCGAGTAGGAAAACCAATAAGAAGATCAAGACGGTAAATTCTGAGGAGGTCCCAACTGTGGGAGTAATTCGAAATGTGAAGCTACAAATCGGTGAATGGAAATGCAAGGAAGAACTTGAGGTAATCCAATTAGATGATTTCGATTATGTGCTTAGCTTAAACTTCCTTGACAGGATTCAGGCAACTCTTTAGCCATGGCCGATCAAATTCATGTCACCGGGCCGTTATAAAAAGTTATTGTGCTGGTGCATTGGGATATGAAGGTTGGGACAAAGTTGTTATCGTCAATCCAACTAGTCGAGGATGTTTCATATGGGAGGAACATTGACTTGATGAAACGGAATGCTACGAAAGCCCCTTCAGAAGTATTAGTGGCGAAAGAGATTGATATGAAGCATACAGAATCGACTGTGGAGTTGACACCTTTGGGAAAGGTGGGTTACGCATTGGGCTCTGAGAAAAAAGGAGCGATGCAGAAGCAGTCGGGACGAGTAAATGCTGTGAGTGAGGTACATTGTGAACACTTTGATAGTGTTTTAAATTCGGACTTGTTGGCTTGGCTAGGTCGTAAGGGCCCTTTTAAAGTTCATAAGCAATGAGGCCAAGCGACTATGGGAAATACGAAGCCAATGTGTGAGAATCACAGGGATTCGAAAATAAGCAAGTTAAAATTTGGGCAAGTTAGAGGGAAGACTTCTTGCCAATGAAATGTACCAACAAGTGCAACGGTTCAAGTTAAGAAGCGACGGAAGCCAAGGCAAAAGTTCCAACAGAAGGGACAACCAGATTGCAAGGCAAGTTGGGAAGAAGCCAAGGCAATGAGAGGGTTCCGAGCTGAATCAAGTTAGTGACATTTAGGAGCCACAACGAGGGCGTTGAGAGAATAGGTGAGGGAGAATTTTACGGGCCAAAGTGCAAAGCCTGTGACCATGGCACAAGATACGCCCCATGAAGGTCTATCGATAAAATGGGGATCATTTAGCCCATGAGAACTGGCCCGATTCAAAGAACTATTAGAGAAGCTTGTCAAGTTGAAGCCTGGTTGGCCCGATAATAAAGATATGGCAACTTAGGCCATTTTGGTAACTAATCTTAGAAGATTGATAGGACTCATATCTTGTAAAGATTAGTTTAGATTTGATATGGCATATCTTGTAAATCCCTAAAATCAAGGGATATGGTTAATCTCGTCCGTCGATGTATCTTAATCTTGTCCGTCGATTTTGGAGGAGCTCAACTATAAATTGAGAGCCTCCCCCTCACTTGGAAATCATTGCATTGTATGTGAATTCTTAGAATTCTGAGAGCATTTACTCAAACACCTCTCGTGCATTCTTTTCTATGGCTTTTTGTTGTTTTTTGTGGCTTCTTTTGGCATAGTTTGCTTCCGCTATACAAATTGGTGCCTTGGAGGACTTCTAAAGGATTCCTCACTTAAGTAAAGGCTAACTTAGGTGACTTTGGATGAACGGATCACCTAAGGCCACACAAATCGCGAGACGAAAGGTCTAGTCCTGTGAAATAAATCTTTCACTAAGTTCATCAGGACGCTTTCATTACATGGTCTCATTCACATTTCTTTCATCAAGATTCAATACCTCTTTTCTAAACTAAAAAAAAAACTGAATCTAACTTACAAATTCATCAACTATAAATTTAAAGAGAAAAATCAAATAAAATTAAACAACGTCTACATCGTATGAACTTACCTGGCAAAATGGTAACATATAATAAATGAAGTCTACTTGACAACCTTCCCTTTGCCACGGTCTTCTCTTGGCGGATTCAAATCTTAATCTATAGCATAATTTAATTCAATTTTTATTAACCAGATATTATTTGTCAACTCACTGTATATATCTACAAGTCAGTTCAATCCTATCACTCGAAATTTTAAACATTATAAATCAGCTTACAATGCATTTGATCTAGTTTTGGACATTTATACTTTACTACGTATAACCTTTTTCATATCTAAACTTCTCATCAAAGCACTCTTCAATACTTCAATCATTCAATAATGGTTATCTCATGAAATCTTTAACTGTTTTAGAAATAAACACCACAATTATCTAGATTGAAACATAACAATCTCAAAAAACACAAAATTCAAACCAAATAGGCTTGAATTAGCTTACCATGCAAATATGAAAGCTGAAGAAATTCTTAAAGCTTTTCTTCCTTCCAACACGGTGAAAGTTCGGTAGAGAAGATAAGGATGAAGATCATTCTCTTTCTTCCCACTTAAATACCCACTAACACAATTCTCAAAGTATTACATAATTAACATTTCAAAAGGTTTTCATTTAAACTTACATGTGTTTCCTTTAAACCTATGTGTCAACATTCCGTTAATATCTAAAGAGGAAAAATTACCTTATAAGACCTTTTTAGCTCCTAAAAGTCAAGGATAACTAACTTTTACCTTCTTTGTGATTTAGTCCCGGTACTAAAACCAACTACATACTTGACTAAATTACTAAATTAGAATTTCATTTAATCAATATAATAAACCAATAGAGATCAAATTTTAAAACTTATTGAATCAATCATCAGTAAATGGGGTTTCGAAACCATCATTTTTGGCATTACTGAAAACGAGATGTTACAAGATAACAGTTGGTATTGATGTAGATTAATAAAATAAAACAATCCCTAGACTAACTCTATAATTCTCCCCCAAAAATAAAGCAATTCCCTTGAGTCAAACAACCATGCAATCTCCCTTTATAATTCTGTTTGCACCCAAACAATCTAAGATTTAAGAAAACACAAAGTAAAAAGTGTTATACTTGAAAGGCAAATGAGCTTTATTTCTATTGCACAGAAAAACTAATCTACTATTAATGAGAGAGAAAGAGAAGCATGGTAGGAATAAAATTTGAATGCGATAAGTTTTATATTCTAGCAAAAATATGGAAAGTAGTTCCAATGGAGAGTTTCATTTTGATTTAAAGTTTTATTTTCCTAAGATAATTATTTACGTGATTTATTTACTTTTATTAAGCAGTATTTATGTGCTAAAATGTCTGAACCTAGTCATTTCATGTAAGGGATAATTTCTTTATATGCTTAGATAACTAAGATTATGAACTTAGAAAGTAAAGAGCAACAAAATTGAGAGAGGAAGAAGCTACTCTTTGTATTATGTTTACACGAGTATTTATATACACTATTGTCACCCTAAATAGAAAATCCTAAAATCTAGTTCAATATATGTCAATAGCTAAAAATCAATCTATTAAATATGTGAAATTGGTAGGTAGATTCTAGTTTGGCCCGCACTCTGGTCGAGTTGGTGCATACATATCACAAATCTCCAACTTGTAAACAAAATTATGACGAATTCTACTATTAACACATTTGATGAACATGTTAGTTAACTGCTTATCAAAGTCAAATGGAACAAGTTCAAGGCACAATAGTTAAATTTTCTTTTATAAAATGCAAATCAATCTCCATGTGGTTTGTTTGATCATGCTAAGCTAGATGTTGAGCTATATTAACGACAACCTGGTTATCATAGTAAAAGGATAGTCTTTTTTCCTAATAAGTTTAATTATTCCATCACTTTCTGTAAACGCAAATGCTCACAAACATCTCCAATCATAGTTTTGTACTTTGCTTCTACACTGAAACAAACAACTACAATTTGCTTTTTGCTTTGCCAGGTGACTAGGTTTCTTCCTGCAAAAGTGCAATATCCAAAGGTATACCTTATTTCATCTAGAAATCCAATCCATTTAATATTTATAAAAGCTTCTATGTGGAGGTGGCCATGTTTGGAAAATAGGTAAAATTTTCCAATAGTAGACTATAAATTACATAAAATATGAAAAATCACTTGCATGTGAGAATCATAAGGATTATGCATAAATTACATTATCAAACTATTTTATATGCTATGTCTAGTGTAACAACCCATTTTTTAGCGGTGTCGAAAACAGCGCTTTTGAAACCCATTTCGGATGAGCGAGTCTGTAAATATTATTTTTTAATATTTATGAAGTTAGTATAAAGTTTAATTAAATTTTGGTCCCTTAATTTTGTTAATTGGATAGTTAATTGAGGTACAAAGACTAAATTGTAAAAATGAAAAAAGTTAAAGGCTATGGATTTTTAATTAATTTAGGGACCAATTGAGAAATTAGACCCATTTTGATTATTGAATGGTGGATGATGATGCCATCTTCCACTTATTATTGATTAAGGATGATTAAGGCTAAGCTAATTAAGGTTAGTTTAATTAATTCAGGTTAATTAAAGTTTAATCTTAGTATAAAAGATAATTTAAAGAAAACAATGGTCATTTTCATGTTCATCTTCTCCCCACCGTAGCTAAGAAGAAAAACAAGGTTTTCAAGCTTTCAAACTTTAGTCCCTCAATTGGTAAGTGTAATAGCCTGAATATTAAGTGGTGTCGGAATGGTGATTCGAGATCACTAAATCTGAAAAACGAGTAGAAAATATTATAAATTTAGT
>CM025255.1:17095227-17107241 GCA_013677275.1 Gossypium schwendimanii | reverse complement strand
CACATACTGAGCTCGGTTTAACCGATTTTTGAGTCTTGGTCTCAATTTTAGGTTCCCGGTCTCAATTTACGATCTTAGGTCCAGTTTTCAAGTTCAATTACCCATTGGGCCAATCGTTTGACTTGAAAATTAACTTCCAAAAATATCATATTAATTTTAATTGATTTGATAAATTTAATTTTATTTGATCAAAATTAATTTTTCCAAAAATCACTTAGACTTTCCAAATTAAATTTTCAAGAAAATTTTTTAATCAAATTCTCTAATTGAACAATTCTCAAACCACCTCATTTAATTCTACATCGAATAATTCGACTTAATTAAATTATTCCCAAAGTCATAAAATTTTCTTCTAATTCAAATGCAATCCGATCGAGCTTTTGTTGAGCTAGCGGAGGGACCAATTGAATGTATACAATTTGGCTCTAGTGATTGCAATTATGTCTAGAAACATCGTTCCGATAATTCACAATTACTTAATCACAGAGTTAGTCCACAAGAAGTACCATGATTGAAAACTCCTTATTGTATACTCTTTACGAAATCAATTCATCCAACTATTTTGTCCAATAACCTCGTCATTTGTGTTGCTACCCTCATATGATATCCTTGAGTCCTTTGAGTTAAATCTGATCACTCAATACAATCCTATTTTATCTCATTGTCACCATTATGTCTTTTTAATGATTAATATGATCACTGTCGACAAATGATTGTGATAAATTGCTCGTTCGAGAAAAAGCATTCTGTGGCCACGTTCCATATTTATCGATCCACACAATACCAATGAGAGGATATCATTAACTTTTTAATTGAGATATGAATTCCACCGTTGCTAGTAAAGCCATTCCATACACAAGTCATGTACCCAACATACTGGCTATGGGCTCAATCATCTTTAAAGCATAAACCTGTATTTATATCAAAGCACATAAGTTGCATATGCATGGTCAGTGACTAACTCAAGATTTAGGTAAATCATACCATGAATGTCACAAGTGAATTATTTCACAAACGAATTCAAAATTAATTCATATTGGGTCCAATCCAACGTATCATTCTACCAATGAATACATCTGTGTCTCTACTCGTAGAGTCAATTGCTCTGATAGGCGAGACTAGCCATCTCCCCAATTGGAATTGTAGACGGCATAATAATCCTTCTCAGCATTTGAAACAAATTCTCACTTTGATTCTTTTACGGGATTATGGGCTCATTTAAATTATCTACTGAAGTAAGTCATCTTTCTCGTAAAGTAAACGATCTTTACAATGCCACTTATCTTCAGTTTGAACTTTAGACAATCAATGAGCTAATATTTGCTACAATTTCGCTATGCATGCAAAATATAAAAGACATAAATACAAAAGACATAGTAGTGAAATGTGAAATTAACTTTATTTACTTATTCATCGTTCAAATAAATAGAAAACAACTACATGTTTACTACAATATGGGCACATTTCTCAATAGTAAGTTCATATGGTATGGTTATATGTAATTGTAATATATACTTCAATTATGAATTTTTGTTATGTGAATGTAAATTGAATTATTTAAGATTTGGTACAAAAAAGGTGAGATATATAAACTAAAATGTAAATAAAAAGGATTATATATGCTAAATGTGATTGAATGAACGTAATAAAGGATTATATACAATTGGCAAGCCAATAGGGTTATTTGTGCGCTGGTACGGGTTACATGTGATGGTACGAAGTATGTGATTGTACGGAGTTTATTACAGATCATGTCGAGATCCAACATTTTTACGAATCATTGAATACTAAATGTCTCTTTAGAGAACCTGGTGTGGTGGAGAGGCGTATTGTTATACGATTAGATATGGTAGCCTACGGGCTTTGCACTTTGATGCCCTAGTGCAATGTAGTTACTACTCGAATGAGTAATCTAGTCTGGTGTAGTTACCCGTGTATTTGAATCTGTTCATTAAAGTTCTTCGGGCTAAATGATTAATGAAAATGGAAAATGACAATGGAATGATATGAGTTTGGTTTACAAATGGTTAAATATTTATTGGATTATGCAAACGGTATTGAATTTTTGATTTAATGGGAATGGTATTAAATTGAATTGAAATGTTGAATGTTGAATTGCTATACGATTTCGTCATATGATGAACTCACTTTTTGTTGTGATATTCTATGTTAGGCATATTTGACAAGTTAATTAGTTTGATATGTTTGATTGTAACTCAAGGTAAGTTTATCGTTTAAGCACCTATGAACTTACTATGCATTCGAAATGCTTACCTTGTTGTTTCCCTTTTTCCTGTAGATTTCCAACTTGTGAAATGTGTCGACTGGATCTATGAGAAGCTCACACTATCTCGTTATTAATTTGCTAGTACTTTAATCATTTTGAAGTTTGTTTTTTTGGCATGTATATTGGAGTTATGCTTTTGGTTAACTTTGGAGTTGGTATAGTTATGATCAATCTTATGCTTGAATTGGTAATGCTGATATCTTGTTGAAATGATTAGTTTTTAGCAAATGAACTTAAATTATACTTAGTAGCTTATAGTAGCATATTTGAATTTGAATTATAATGGTTTAGATAATGGTATTGAAAGGATTATATGTACGAATGAGTAGGTTAAATTGGTATAAGTTGGATTGATATGTTTGATGCCAAAGTATAGAGATGTTGGAATAGATATTTGGAATTGGTTAAATTGATTGTTTAGGTATGGTTTTGGTTTGGTTTTATGCAGGTATAGGTTTGCATTTAAGCACCATTAGGGTAAGTTGATAAGCTGGCATTAAATAGGTACAATAATGCACATTTTTGACATTTTTACTATGAGGTGGTGATACCTTAGAAAAGGGTATCGACACTTAAGAAATTTTTTTCCTAAATTTTCAAAATTTCAAACCTTAAATTGGTATCAATACAGAGGTAAGCTATCGATACCTTTAAAAGGGTATTGATACCTTAAAAAAGGTATCGATACTTTATGATTGGTATTAATACCTTTGGTTTTAATCCAATTTTTCTAAACAACGAAGCTCAAAATGGTATCAGTACCTGGCAGAGGTATCGATACCTAATCTGAAATTTTAAAAATTTTGCAATTTGGTCCTATTTCATGTTTGAAATAGCAAATGAGATTTCATAAGCTCGATTGAGTCTCGGAAAAGTTTGTATAGCATGTGATAAGTGTGATTATGGAATCTTTGAATGTTTAAATGATTTATTTATAATGTTTTTAACAGTTGTTGCTCCAACAAAATATGTAGCGTCCTATAGCTCAGACCGACGACCAGGTCAGGCGAGGGGTGTTACATTTAGTGATATCAGAGCTACATTTTAGTTGATTTTAGGATTGAAACATAGCACGTACGAGTCTAGAAATAGAAGCAAATGTTGGATCTAGTGCCCCAAGTGTAGTATTTTCGTCTAAGTACACTGTAATTTTTTCGAATGGATTGGTTAGTAAAATTATTCATGAATTACATTATTACTTTTTATATTGTCTTCATGTGGTTTTTACATGCAAAGCAAAGTAGAAGAAAATGTTGCTCATTGATTGTCTAATGTTTAAACTAATACTAAGTGGTATTTTATGGTCAGATCATAATACACAAAGACAACTTCTATTAGTAAACAAACCTTAACATGTCTTTAGTCTAATCAGAAATGAGCAAAACCGATTGAAGAGTAATATGTTGTCTATCAAGTCCAATTAGAGAGATGTTTTGTCTTGGGCATCGGAGCAGATGACTCCAAGAAGATAGAGATATAGATGCGACTGACTGGACTAACAATACCTCGGATTGGACCCAAGAAGAATAGATCCTGAAACCGTTTATTGATTTATTCACTTGTGACGTTCATAGTGTGGCATACCTAAATCCTTAGTGGATGATGGACTATGTATGCGTGTCTTGTACATTTTGATATAAGTAAAGGCCTAAGTTTGAATAGATAAGGAACTAAAAGCTGGTGCGTTGGGTGAACAACTTCTGCAATATGTAGCGTCATTCACAATAGTGGAATTCATAACTCAAGACATAGGTAAATGATATCCTTCATTGGAATTACATGGTTGATGAAAAGTAAATGTGGCCACGGGTCGTTCGTCTTTGCGATGAATGACTTGATTACTATTTGATAGTAATTAACTTTTCATGAAGGAAGATATAATGGTTACCATGAGATAAAATAGGATCACATTAGGAGAACGATTATTATCCCAAAGAGATTAATGATATCCTATGAGGGTAACAAACTTATGACAAGGTCATTGGATGAACACTGATTAAGTTGCTTTCGTAATGGTATGTTGTTGGAGAAAGCTCAATCATGATACTATAGAGGAATGACTTTGTAACTAAATGAGTTTATAATTAATAGGCAAAAAGCTAGAACTTGATTATAAATCATTTGACCCTCAATTGCATATATTCAATCGGTCCCTTCACTAGCTCTTTGAAACTAGAAATGAATTGCATCATGAATCAAATGAACAAAATGGATAGAAATGATAAAGCTAGAGAAATGGGTTATTCGGAAATAAATGTGGTTTTCTCATTAAGTAAGAAAATGACTTGAGAATTAATTTATGGTTTTTCAAATTATTATTTAATTAATTAAATAATTGAATTTTGAAAATGGATTTAAATTAATTGGTTATTGTAAATCCAATTTAATGTAGAAAAAATTAAATATATTTTCTCATAAATTCTTTTATGGTAAAATTGTCATAATTTTAACAGAATTAGAATTGGGTTGAGAAATTTATTTATTTGAGAAATCTATTTATTTAAATTAATTGAGCAAATAATAATTAATTTGGAAAATAAAAAAAAACATGTATTGGGTTGGAATAAATTATAGAGTGTTGGGTTAAAGTCCAAGAAGTACATATAATTGGATCCAGTACAGGAAAAAATTAATTAGTTATTGTGAATCTAATTTAATGTAAAAAAAATTTAAATATATTTTCTCATAGATTCTTTTATGGTAAAGTTGTCATAATTTTAATAGAATTAGAATTGGGTTGAGAAAATTATTTATTTGAGAAATTAATTTATTTAAATTAATTGCACAAATAATATTAATTTGGGAAATAGAAAAAAACATTTATTGGATTAGAATAAATTATAGAGTGTTGGTTTAAAGTCCAAGAAGTACATATAATTGGATCCAGTGTAGGAAAAAATTAATTGGTTATTGTGAATCTAATTTATTGAAAAAAAAAATTAAATATATTTTCTCATAGATTATTTTATGGTAAAGTTGTCATAATTTTAACAGAATTAGAATTGGGTTGAGAAAATTATTTATTTGAGAAATTAATTTATTTAAATTAATTGAGCAAATAATATTTAATTTGGGAAATAGAAAACAACATGTATTGGATTGGAATAAATTATAGAGTGTTGGGTTAAAGTCCAAGAAGTACATATAATTGGATCCAGTACAGGAAAAAATTAATTGGTTATTGTGAATCTAATTTAATGTAAAAAAATTTAAATATATTTTATCATAGATTCTTTTATGCTAAAGTTGTCATAATTTTAATAGAATTAGAATTGGGTTGAGAAAATTATTTATTTGAGAAATTAATGTATTTAAATTAATTGAGCAAATAATATTTAATTTGGGAAATAGAAAAAACTTGTATTGGGTTGAAATAAATTATAGAGTGTTGGGTTAAAGTCCAAGAAGTACATATAATTGGATCCAGTACAGGAAAAAATACAAGGGATGACAAACCCTAGTATTCTCATCTAGCCCCTTCTCCTTAAATAATAAAGAGTAGGAGATTTTTTCTATCAAATTAATATTATTTGAATTCTACCACTTCAACCAAGATTCTAGCAACTCTCCTTATAAATAGATGGCATTTGTAGGCTTCAAAACACATAAACAAAAAAATAAAAATACAAGTTTCTCTGAAGTTTTCAATATTGCTATCCTGACAGAAAGTAGTAGAAATTTATTCCATGAATAAATTCTATTTTCTGAGAATTGCAATTCTACCGATTTTTATTTAAGAAAGATTTACTTTCCCACTGAAAGTAAAGAAAATATTTTTTTGTTTTATGTTTGATTCGTTTTGTTTGAACCCATACTCGAAGTAGTTCATGGCACGAGAATAGGGAAGAAGGTCATTTGGTTGAAATTCGAGAATGCAAGGATCTGCCTATCCGAAATCATAGGTACAAATTCAATCTATAACACTTTATACCCAACCCGATCACCAGGTCTAGGTACCAAATGTCACAATCAAATTGTATTACTTAACAACCTTTCTAAATTAATTCATTTACAACTTAAACAATGTCAAATTTCAATCTATATCTACCATGCAACTTTATTTTAATTTATTTACAAGTCATACATTCCCACAAATAATCATCATATGAAACCCCCATGTTATACAAATTACTAATTAAGTAGATTAATGTACTTTATGAACATCCTTATCCACTAAATTTACTTAGGTACGTCGTTTTGAACAAGTTCAATTATCACTTAGTTACATAATCACTCCCCGAGGCATAGCCTCTAAGGGAACCCCTTTATATACATGATACTGTTTCGAAGAAGTCCATATAAATTCCATGAGGTCTGGCTTGGTTCCTTCCCACAAATTCCAAAATAGATTTTGAACCTACATTTAAGGTAAAATGCTCATAAGTTCTATTGAACTTAGTGAGAATCTATACAACAGGGTTCGCAAGTGACTTTTGAAGTTTCTAGAAATTAATAAATGATGCACATAATCAACTCCTTGTGTATCATAGGAGACTCTGCAGTTTGATTGGCACAGACAATGCCCATACGTTCTGTTTGAATGAATTGTTGGTGAACAAGTGGATAGATTTAGATGTAATCACCCTCTTCTTCTAATACCCTATTTGAGCCTTGATGTTGTCTGACTTATTCTTCATAATTTTATTTTACCTTGCTGGTTTGAGCCATCATAAGATGACCTCGCGAGCAGATATACGGATTTTTGACTACTTTTAGTGGACTTACAGATACCTTGTAATAACCCGATTTTTAATGCTGACGGAACAGTGGTTTTGGGACCACAAATTTCTGTCGTGTCGACTATTAAATATTATTTTTAGAATATTTATGGAGTCATTAGAGTTGTATTAAAATTTGGTTCAGAAATATTAACGTTTAGATAGCTAATTAAATAGAAAGGACTAAATTGTAAAAGGTGCAAAAGTTAGTAATTAGTTCAATTAAATGATTAAATAGTTTATTAACTACATGAGGAGGAACCAATATAACAATTAGTCCCTAATAGTTAGTGTTGGACAGTAATGATATTAAAATGATAAAAATATTAAGCTTTTAATGGCAAAATGGTAATTATAATGAAATTAAATAACAAATAGTAAAACAATACCTTTGTTCTTCATTTTCACTCTTCCATAACCGAAATTGTCTTGAAAAGGTGGTTGAGAATCGAATAAGCATAGAAACCTTGTATGTAAGTGAAGTTATTGCCAGTTTCTTGTAATTTTTATACTTTTGAGATCGTTACAACTAGGTCCAGCTAGCCCGTACGTTCATTTTTTATTCTGTTAAAAATTTAATTTTTTTTTATGAATACCAAGTATTTGGAGCTTTGATTGTGTTATTTGATGAATTTGTAAAGTAATTTTTGTTAGATTTTGATTTTAGGATTAAATTATGAAAATGTCAAAATTTTAGGGTTTGATAGTGAATTTAATGTTCATTAGGGACTCTTTAAGGGCCTATTATATTTGGATGGAATATTTATTTGATAAAAATGGTTAATTTGATGAATTTCGAGTAAAGGGACTAAATTGTAAAAATTGTAAAATTTTAGGATAATTGTGTAAATTTAAAAAATAAAAGGGTATTAATTGTAAAATAGATTGGAATGTGAAATGTAAGTTGATAATTGAGAAATTTTATATTTTAGATTAAGATCTCGTAGATACTCGTGAAAAATAAAAAATTACAAAATAGTCCCTAAACTTATACAATTGCTACAATTCAGTCCAGGTAAGTTCATATGATTTAAAATTTAACAATTATATGAATTTTTGAATTGTATAAAATGATACAATATATATTCAATTGTTGATAATGAATGATTATTTGAGATATGTTATTGAATTTGATGTTCGGATTAGATTGAACGCGGGATAGAGTATAGTCGTGATATGGTGTGTTGTGGGGGATTGGAGTGGAGATGGTTTTGTAGTGATTTATATATATTTCCCGAGTGAATCGAGGTTCAACATTTGTTGCAAACTCTCGTGTTATATTCTCTGTTTAGTGTGTTTCAGTTGGACTAGCTCTTATGAGCATTGGTGTGTTTCGGAGGGACTAGCTCTTATGAGAATTGGTGTGATTCGGTTGGACTAGCTCTTATGAGCATCGGTGTGTTTTGGAGCAATTGGCTCGTGTGAACATCTGGTGTGTTTTGGATGGACTAACGATGTACTCCTATCTGTAAGTTGTTTTTTGAATTGAAAATCTCGGTAAGGTAATTTGTTATATATTTGAGTATTGAATTGAACTTATGTAATTTATCAGTTGAGATTGTGGATTACATGGAACCTTTATGGTTGAATTGTTGTATTTACTTCGGTAAGATTTATCATTTTAATACGTCAGACTTACTAAGCTTCTTTGAGCTTACTTGTGTTATTTAATGTTCTTGTAGATTCACTGAAGGTTGGACGATTAGATCAGCACTCAAGTCACACTATCCAGCATAATTTAGTAGTTTTTGGAACATTTATTTCAGATTAATGGCATGTAATATGCTTGAATGTTGATATTAATGTTTTGGATATGTAAATAGTTAAGTATGATCTTGAATGTATTAGTTGTCTTGGTTGATATCCTTTTTGGTACTTTTCGTGTCATATTAGTATGTGTTAATGTGGCTATGTTATAATGCTTGTTTGGATGACCATAATGGTATGTGATGAATTGGTTTCAATAAGACCAAGATATGGTGTGCTTTTTAGATGGTATTGAACTAGATGTGTATGATTCAATTGTGGTAAAGTATACATGTTTAGGTATGTTTGAATGTTTGCAATTGAGGTGCCTTGTATGGCATATTGGTTGAATGATCTTAGACTATTGAATTGGTCATTCAATGTAGGTTTTGGTTATGTTTTGATGCCTTGATGATATGTACAAAAGGTCTTTACATGGCTACATGATTTGGTGTTGAGAATGGCTTGATTTTGGGCAAATTCATGTCCACACAGCCTGAGACATGGGCGTGTGACTTAGCCATGTGTGTCACATGGCCTGACGACATAACCATGTGTCCCCTGTAGATTCCATTGCATACAAGTCAGGCTATTACATGGCCTAGCACACGGCCTGACACACGGGCGTGTGAGGCTATTTCGAGAGTTGCACAGCCTGGCACACGAGCGTGTAACCAAACTTAGAGAGTTACACGGGTAAGGACACGGGCTAGGACACAGTCGTGTGTCCCTATTTTGATTGTTACACGGTCTGAGACACAGGCGTGTGTCTCAGCCATATGAGTCAGACAGCCTGGCCACACTACCGTGTGACCCCTATAGTCCAAATTTTCTAACTTTTTATTAAACTTTTCAAATGTTTCCAATTTAGTCCTAGATTGTTTTCTAGAGTATACTTAGGGCCTCGAAGGCTCTATTAAGGGGCGTTATGTATGTGATTGAATGTAATTAGATTATGTTTGTATGGATATATGAAATGAAGGATTTAATGTTTCGTTTGAATGATAATTCTCCGTAACCTTATTTTGACGAAGGATACGAGATAGAGGTGTTACA
Source organism: Gossypium schwendimanii (assembly GCA_013677275.1). Lineage (NCBI taxonomy): Eukaryota > Viridiplantae > Streptophyta > Magnoliopsida > Malvales > Malvaceae > Gossypium > Gossypium schwendimanii. The sequence goes on along the minus strand of CM025255.1, from coordinate 17,097,434 downwards.
TTTAGTGGTATCAAAGCTACAATTTAGTTAGTTCTCAGAACGAACGTAACGTATGAAATGTCTAGAAGTACATGCTACATAAATTTGTGATAGTGTGATGTGTTTGATTCAATCTAACCATTGTTTTTCTTATAGATTGTAAATATGTCAGACGGATCTAATCGTGCTGACAATAATGAGGTTAATAGTAATGTACAGACCTCTGATCATGGGATGAGTAGAATTGTTTCGATTCCTCTAGTATAGGAGCATGAACTTAAAAACATGTTATGTGGGTTTATGAACTAGTGGTTCAATGAGTTTATGAAAATGAATACTCCGGATCAACGACCTCCATCCCTTTGTTATACCTCCTGTTATACCTCCAGTTGCACCTCCACCACCTCCTGTGGTTGAGCCCAGTTAGTGTATTCAGATAGAAAAGTTTAGAAAGTGGTGCCGAAGAATTTCGGGGTAGATCAGAAGATGATCCGGTTAAATTTGAATATTGGCTTTAGAACATCTTGCAAGTTCTCGAAGAAATGACTTGCCCTTTTGATGATTTTCTTAGATGTGTCGTTTCATTACTAAAAGAGAAAGCATGCAGTTGGTAGACTACGTTGGTGGCTATGGTACCGATGGAGAAAATTTCCTAGGATTTCTTTCAGACCGAGTTTAAAAAGAAGTATGTCAGGAAACGGTATCTAGACAAGAAAATGAGAGAATTTCTTGTGTTACGTTAGGGAAATAAATCGGTGGCTGAGTACGAGAGAGAATTTTTATATCTCAATAAATATTTCGGAGAGATTGTGCCTGCTGAAGAAGAGATGTCTATCCGGTTTAAAGATGGCCTGAATGATGAAATCTGAATGATGATCAGAGGTAATGAAATCTGAGAATTTATTTTTTTATCTGATCGTGCACAGAAAATAGAATAGGTGTCCAATCGGAATATACAACGGGATAGGCGAATTCGAGAGTTTCATAAGAGAAGTTCTTCTAGGTCGTTTTCTGTATCACAAGTAAAGAAGACTAAAAAAGATTTTAGTCGAGCTACTTCAGTGTTCTAGCATTAGAACAAAAATAAATGATTCAACATGATTTGAAAGCTCTTACTAAACTAGTAGATAATGTGGGAAGTGGATGGAATGCTCCAAAGCCCAATTGTAGACATTGTGAAAAATATCATTTCGGCGAGTGTAGAACTAAGTCGGGAGCTTATTATAGATGTGGGTCGACTGATCAATTCTACAGAATTGTCCTAAATAGTTAAAAGAAAATGAAGAACTGAATAAAAATAAAATGTCTCCATCTCAGAAAGGTAGATGTCCGAGCCATAATAGTACTGTTGGGACTACTCGTACACCAAAAGACATTGTTGTTCAGTCAAAGGCTAAAGCACCTGCTTGCACATATCCATTCGAGCCAGAGAGGAAGCTGTTGCTCTTGATGTGATTGCTAGTATATTCTATCTCTTTGATGTTATTGTGTATGCATTGATTGACCCTGGGTCAACTCATTCTTATATTTACACTGTATTAGTAATGGAAAAGAAATTACCTATTAAATCCATTGAATATGATATTCAAGTTACTAATCCACTAGGTAAGAGTGTGATAGTTAACTTAGTTTATCGTAAATGTCTACTAAAATTCAAAGGCTATGAATTTCCTTTGATTTGATGTTATTACCTTTTTGAGAATTTGATGTTATTCTGGGTATGGATTGGCTATCGTTGCAAGATACTGTGGTGAACTGTAAACTGAAATGGATTGATTTGAAATGTCAGACAGGAGTGATGATTTTTGTTGAGTCTAATAAGCCGAAAAATATTGTTAGAATCATTTCAGCTATTTTCACACAGAGATTGATAAGTAAAGGTAGTCAAGTGTTTCTAGCATACATTCTTGATACCAGATATTCAAAACTGAGGTTGGACCAGTTACCGGTTGTTATTGAGTTTACCGATGTGTTTCTTGAAGAGTTGCCAGTTTTACCTCCAGATTGTGAAGTTGGGTTTGTAATAGATTTGGTTCCTGGTAGGGGTGTGCAAAATTTGGGTAAAACCGAAATAATTCGGTTAACCGACCGAATTAGGTTAATCGGTCGGTTAATCGAATTTTTTCGGTCTGGAGTCGGTTAATTATTTTTTAATTTTTCGGTTAACGGTTAATTCAGTTCTAAACCGGTCGGTTAATCGAATTTTTTTGGTTTAACCGAAAAAATTA